>BLSH010325916.1:270471-286988 GCA_018402905.1 Glandirana rugosa | reverse complement strand
AGCAAGGGAACAGGTTCAGGAATCAAGTCTCTGGGTCTGGATCGAGCAAGGGAACAGGTTCAGGAATCAAGTCTCTGGGTCTGGATCGCAGATCAGGAATCAGAGCAGGTCAGGTCAGGTTCAGGCATGGACACAGCTTGCAGGGAAAACACTGAAGCAATGGGACAGGGAGCAAGGCGGGCTTATATAGTCCCAGCAGACCCATCAGGTGCAGCTTAATGAGCTCAATCTCCTGGGAGACACCCGCTGGTGGCCACCAGAACTACACCACTTGGTTTTCTCAATACTGCCACCAGCAGGTGACCCAAGCAAGGACACAGGTCCTGACAATTTATTTCCTGGGTCTGGTTAAGCACTTGCCAACTGCCTCAAGTATGAGTACTGTAGCAGAGTGGCTCTCCTGTATAGGAATCATGTACCAACTACATGATCCGGCACTTCCGGCTAGGGGGTGCTCCGGCTGTGCTGTGATTAGACACAGCACAAGCCGATCAGCAGGTGCCAACTAATGGATGTCCGCCAGCACCTGCTGATCGGCGGGGAGAAAGACAGAACAGAGCTCTTCCTATATAAACAAGGCAGAGCTCTGTCCTGTCAGCAGAGATGTGCTGGATTTTGTTTCCCTGCAAAGCAGGGACATTTGCTGCAATTACAGCTGCAAGTCTTTTTGGGTATGTCGCTTTGCACATCTAGAGAGTGAAATTTTTCTTTTCTTCTTTGCAATATAGCTCAAGCTCTGTTCGACTGGATGGAGAGTGTCTGTGACAGCAATTTTCAAGTCTTGCCACAGATTCTCAATTGGATTTAGGTCTGGACTTTGATTGAGCCATGTTAACACATGAATATGCTTTGATCTAAACCCTTCCATTGTAGCTCTGGCTGTATGTTTAGGGTCGTTGTCGTGCTGGAAGGTGAACCTCCACCCCAGTCTCAAGTCTTTTGCAGATTCTAACAGGTTTTCTTCTAAGCTTGTCCTGTATATGGCTCCATCCACCTTCCCATCAACTCTGACCAGCTTCTCTGTCCCTGCTGAAGAAAAGCACCTCCACAACATGATGCTGCCACCACTAGCAGATCACCAGGGGTGATGTGCAGTGTTAGTTTTCTACCACACACAGCGTTTTGCTTTTAGGCCAAAAAGTTCAATTTTGGTCTCCTCTGACCAGCGCATCTTCTTCTACATGTTTGCTGTGTACCACACATGGCTTCTCACAAACTGCAAATGTGACTTCTTATGGCTTTCTTTCAACAATGGTTTTCTTCTTTGCCACTCTTCCATAAAGGCCAGATTTGTGGAGCGCACGACTAATAGTTGTCCTGTGGACAAATTCTCAAACCTGAGCTGAGGATCTCTGCAGCTCCTCCAGAGTTACCATGGGCCTCTTGGCTGCTTCTCTGATTAGTGCTCTCCTTGCCCGGCCTGTAAGTTTAAGGGACAGCCATGTCTTGGTAGTTTTGCAGTTGTGCCATACTTTTTCCATTTTCGAATGATGGATTGAACAGTGCCCCGTGAGATGTTCATAGCTTGGGATATTTTTTATAACCTAACTCTGCTTTAAACTTCTCCACAACTTTGTCCCTGGCTTGTCTGGTGTGTTCCTTGGCCTTCATGATACTGTTCGTTCACTAAGGTTCTCTAATAAACCTCTGAGGGCTTCACAGAACAGCTGTTTCCTGACTCAGCCCCATGGCAGCACGACCTTGGGTCAACCCCGCCCCCTTGACCCCGTATAGGACATCCCTGAATAGAGTATAAAAGGATAGCCGTACCTGGAGAGGATGTTCTTATCCTGTCCTTGCTCCGGACATCCTGATATCCTGCCATTTTGTCCCTGCGGCGGAAGGTCACGGTTCAGAGGGTAAAGCCCTCGGGTGGTGACGCTCCCGGTGCCGGAGGTATCGCTGGCATAAACTGCCATCAGTCGCGCGGAAGTTAGCCATCCTGGGCTTCTGTGTCTGGTATGCATGTACTGCGAGGCTTGGTTAGGGATCCGGGCGCCGCTGCTTCCTCTCTCTCCCACTTCCGGGTTCTGCGTTCCACCTGGCTGGCGCGCCTGTATGACGTCACAGCGTCCTCCCTGATTGGCAGAGCGGGCGCAGCTGTGATTGGTGCGCCTGCTGGCTGCGCCTGATTGGCCGACCGGGGGGGCGTTTTTAAATTCCAGGGAAGAGTTCTCTTCCCTGTGGCTGCCAGCTGATCGGGCGGACGTGTTCCCGGTAAGTGAGGGAGGGGATAGGGTGCTGGTGCTTGGATCTGTGTCCCTTGTATGTGCTGTGCTAATATGGCTCCTTTCCCTGCAGCATCCTCTGGCAGTCTCCCTGTATTGTGTGGTTGCTGTTCTGCCCAGGATGAGCTCGCCGGTTCCTATGCAGGAGGCACTGAAGACTGCGGAAAGGTAAGGAACAGCAAAGGGAATCTTTGTCATTTTAATGACGGCCTATTACGGACCACTGACGATTGTTCCCCTTCATTTCAGGGGGAGAGGTGCGTCTATTACAAGCTGTAAGAGGACTATATCTTCCTCGGATAGCCATCGCTCTCCATCTCCGCAAGAGCGGCACGCCAAGGCGAAACGCCACCATATCCACCGTAGTCTTTCCCCGGAGTCTGTGGGGCGAGCTACTAGCAGGCTGCATTGCAGCCATGAGTCACCGGGCTCTGCTGCGAAGCTTTCGACAGTCTGCTGGGCTTGTGGGGCCCAGGCTCTGCCTACTAAGTGTCTCTGTGAGCCTTGCTTTAGGGAAGCAGCTCAGCCGAGCCAGTTGGGGAGTGAGGACATTAAGTCTTACATTAAACGAGCAGTGGAAGAAGGGGTTAAAGTCCTATTGCCTGTTCCCCGGTTACCTTGAGTTCGGTTTGCAGAGGAGGCGACTCGCCAGCACCAGATGCGATTGGGTCAGATTCGGAGGTAGGATCGGAAGGAGGTCAGGAAACTCTAGAGTCCTACTCGTTTGATTTCGCCCTGATTCCTTCCTTCATTCTAGCCATAAAACAGGTTATTGAGCGGGAGGACGACTCAGCATGTACAAAGGAGCCAAAGAGATACTACCCAAATTTGAAAAGGGAACTACCAAAATTTCCATTTATTGCTGAGATTAAGGAATTGATGGAGGAGGAATGGTCCAAACCGGACAGAAAACCTCCTGTACACAACAGAATTAATAAGCTGTACCCGTTTAAGCCGTCAGAAGTGGAGTCCTGGGATTCCCCTCCCAAGGTGGATGCATCTTTGCAGCGACTCACAAGACATATCAAGTGGCGTCCAGTGCTGGACTTGAAGAGGCTGAATTCCTTCCTGAAGCCACAGTCATTTCGGATGGAATCTCTCAAGACAATCATGGCTGTTGTACGCCAGTACGTCTGGATGGTGTCTGTGGACCTCGAGAACGCATATTTCCACATTCCAATATCAGAAGCTCATCAGCGCTTTCTACGTTTTGTATATGCGGGAAACCATTTTCAATTCAGGTGCCTCCCGTTGGGCCTCAGTTCCGCCCCAAGGTCGTTTACAAAGGTCCTGGTGACGGTGATCGCGTATCTCCGGCAGCAGGGAATAAGAGTATTCCATTATTTGGACGATGTTCTAATCGTCACTCAGTCCAGGGATCTTTTGTTGCAACACCGGGATCATGTCCTTGCCACCTTGAGTCAGTTTGGATGGATGGTGAACACAGGAAAGAGCCACCTTATTCTGTCACAAACATTGGTTTACATGGGCATGTCTTTCGACACACTGCAATACAAGATCTTCCGGAAGACAAGGTCATTTGCATCGCGAGAGAGGCGAAGAGAATGGAAGCTGCAGCAATCATCACAGTTCACGAGGGGATGAGCTTCCTGGGGAGTCTTACGGCATGTATACCAGCAGTCCCGTGGGGCCAGCGGCATACAAGAAGGTTTCAGTTTGCTCTCCTCAGCCAGTAGCGCCGGGGTTCGTTGCATCAGAAGATTCGAATTCCTCGTTCTATCCGAAACGATCTTCGCTGGTAGACAAGAAAAGAGAATCTAACTCGAGGCAGGACCATCAACCCTGGAGACTGGATTACGGTCACCTCAGATGCCAATCTGCAGGGTTGGGGTGCTCATTGCGGCGGATTGAAAGCCCAAGGAAGATGGGACCCTCAACCTTTCTGTTCCTCCAATCTGCTGGAGCTCGGGGCAGCCAGAGAGGCCCTTCTGGTTTTCCTTCCCGTAATTCGAGGCAAGAGGGTTCGGCTTCTAATGGACAACAAGATAGCAGTGTCTTATGTAGCGAAGCATGGGGGAACAAGGAGCTTGTCCCTTCTTCAGGTGACGGTGGAAATATTCAGTTTTGCCGAGGTTCACCTAGCGGATCTGTCAGCAGTCTATCTCCCCGGTGTTCAGAATTCCGTGGCCGATTTCCTGAGTCGCAAGTTCTCCCACAACTCGGAGTGGATGCTGAATCCAGAATACTTGGAGCAAATCTTCAGGCAATGGGGGATGCCCGATGTGGACCTGATGGCAACTCCAACCAATCGTCAGGTGCCACGATTCTTTTCCCGATATTGTTGCCCTCTATCCCAGAGATGGAGCTTCAACCTAGTCTACATATTCCCCCCTACAGTGCTGATTCTCAGATGCCTGCTGAAGATAATAGAGGACGGGGTCACGGCCATAATAGTAGTCCCGCTTTGGCCAAGGAGGCCATGGTTCCTGCTCCTCTGTCACCTGGCGAAATGTCCTCCGGTCAGATTGCCACAAGCCTGGGACCTGCTTCAGCAGAACGGTCAGTTTCATCCCGAACCGGCCCGTCTGGCCTTGACTGCTTGGCTGTTGAACGAGGCAAGCTAGATGGCCTAAACCTCCCTGAGTTGGTAGTAGTGACCCTGCTTACAGCACGAAAGCCTTCTACGAACAGAACTTATCACCGAGTCTGGAGGAAGTTTGAAGAATTTGCTACCCAACAAGTGTTCTTGTTTCGAATACCGTCAGTAGCTGACGTCTTGAAGTTCTTTCAGTCAGGTCTGGGTGCAGGTCTGAGCTATAACACCCTGAAGGTCCAGGTTTCCGCACTTACTGCCCTGACCGACGTTCATTGGGCAAGGAATCCGCTTGTGATAAAGTTTCTAAAGGCAGCAATCAAGATTCGGCCTCCAATTCGCCCGGTGTTTCCTACATGGGATTTACCATTAGCGCTGAAGGGTTTGTTGAAGATCCCCTTCTTTCCAGATACGGATAGTTCGCTTTTTCACCTCACCCTGAAGGTTGTGTTCCTCACTACCGTGGTTTCAGCAAGGCGTGTGTCGGAGGTGGCAGCTTTTTCCTGCAAAGAGCCATACTGCACATTCTTTCCGGATGGAGTCATGTTGAGGCCCTCTCCAAAATTCTTGCCAAAAGTATCTACGCAATTTCATTTTAACTGGCAGTCGGTGCTTCCGGTTCTTCCACCTACAGCAGGTGATTCGGAGGACTCGGGGCTGCAGAGCTTGGATCTCAAATCGTTCTACAAACGTATTTGCTGAGGACAAGTCCATTCAGGAAGTTGGAGGCTCTCTTTGAATATCCATCTGGCTCCAGGAAAGGCATGCCGGCATCCTCCAGAGACATTTCTTCATGGGTAGTGAAAGCAATTCAGCAACCAGGGCGGTCTCATCCTCCTGGGCAGCCTGGTGTAAGGTGCTGGCAGACGAGATTTGTAAAGCGGCAAGTTGGAGTTCTCCGAATACGTTCATCAAGCATTACAAGCTAGATGTCGCTTCCCATTCCAGTGCCTTGGGGACTTCGGTGTTATCTTCTGTTTTTTCTGGATTTTTTCTAAGCAGCACCTGGTGTCTATTTTGAATTTTTATCTTATCCTCCCATGATGTATGCTAGTTAGGTCCCAAGGTCGTGCTAACATGGGGCTGAGCCAGGAAAACGGAAAATTGTTATCAGATACTTACCGTAATTTTCCTTTCCTGGCTCTGCCCCATGGCAGCACATACCCACCCTGGGCCGTCGCAAGCTAGTTACAGAACATCGTCTCCAGGTACTGCTGTCCTTTTATACTCTATTCAGGGATGTCCTATACGGGGTCAAGGGGCGGGTTGACCCAAGGTCATGCTGCCATGGGGCAGAGCCAGGAAAGGAAAATTACGGTAAGTATCTGATAACAATTTTCCTTTATTTATACTGAGATTAAATTACACACAGGTAGACTCTATTTACTAATTAGGTGATGTCTGAAGGCAATTGGTTTCGCTAGATTTTAGTTAGGGGTATCAGACTAAAGGGGGCTGTATACAAATGCATGCCACACTTTTCAGATATTTATTTGCAAAAAAAATTTGAAAGCCATTTATCATTTTCCTTCCACTTCACAATTATGTACCACTATGTGTTGGTCTATCATATAAAATCCCAATAAAATACATTTCTATTTTTGGTTGCAACATGATAAAGTATGGAAAATTCCAAGGGTATGAATACTTTTTCAAGGTACTGTATACTATAGTTTGTATAGTTTACACTATAACTTTTGCGCAAACTAGGGATGCACAGATACTAGTTTTTTTAAGACCGAATATGAGTACCAATAGTTTTCCTCAGGTTATCGCCGATACCAATTACCGATACCTATTTTCTAATAATTTATTTTATTTATTTTTTTTTTAACACTGATCAGCTTTATTGCTATTACAAGGGATGAACAACATCCCATGTAATAGCATGGGCTGTGACAGGTCCTCTTTATGAAGAGAACTGGGACCTATTAGACCCCAAATCTCTCCTCTGGACTCCAATGCAGCCAAGTAAAAAGGGAGAGAGGATATGGGCACAATGATTTGGTCACTATACCTAATCTTCTATGAACAATGTTCATGAAAGTATAATATGTGAGTCCATAATAAGTCCAAGCAGATCCAACATTAGGGCAAGTTACTTGTAGAGCTGTAGCAGACTCTAAATACATGAAGGACAAAAACAAAAGGAGAGAAGCGCCTCTAAGTGCAGCGGAACAAAATGCTTTAATTACCCCAATAGAGGGCTACTCACAATGTAACAGTTAAAAACAGGCACATCATGTAGTGTTGGTCCAGAACTCCCAGTGAGCTGGGTCGCGGTAGCTGCTGGTGCCGCTGGATGTCAGATGAAAGATGCCCCAGGACACCTATCACTACACGTGGTGATGGGGTCTCCTCTCCTGCTCCTCCTCTTCATGGTCAACTGGATTAGTCTCTGCCCCCCGGCCCCGAAGGCTGTGCAGTAAATTAAATGGGTGGCCGGCTAGCCACAGAGAGGAGTAGCCCAGCCACCGCAGCTGCCTGGGACATGCAGATGGCGGGTGTCTCCCAGGTGCGGTCCGCCACCCCTAGCAATGCCACTGTCCGACATCAAGGTGACGTCACTTCCGGTATCAGTTTTGGGCATCGGAGGATTCTTGCAAGTACCGATACTTGCAAAAATGCTTAGTATCAGCTCGGTATCAGTGCAACCCTAGCGCAAACCAATCAATATACGCTTATTGGGATTTTTTTTACCAAAAATATGTAGCAGAATACATATTGGCCTAAATTTATAAAGAAATTTGATTTTTTTTTTTATTGTTTTAGAGCAGAAATGGGAAAATATATGGTTTATGCTGCAGCATAAAGAGATTAAGAAACACTGACACCACTGCCACTTATGTAACACAAAGGGGTTAATTAACTACCACTGATCACTAATACACCAGTGACCAATGGCAATACACTAACCCCCAGCATGCTGCATATTACAAACCGCATTATAGATTAATTAACCCTCACTTCCCAACATATCAGTGTCCATCAGTGCGGCCTCATCAGTGCACTGTATCAGTGCAGCATATCAATGCTCATCAGTGCTGCCTACCAGTGCCCATCAATGCAAACTTGTCAGTGCAGCCTCATTAGTGCCTCTTCTCCAGTGCCCATTGGTGCAGCTTATCAGTGCCACCTCAGTGCAGTCTCATCAATGCCCATCAGCGCAACCTCATCAGTGCCCATCATTGCAGCCTATCAGTGTCCATTATTGCCGCATATCAGTGCTGCCTATCGGTGCCCATCACTGCCGCCTATTGGTGCCCATCATTGCCTCATATCAGTGTCCATTATTGCTGCATATCAGTGCTGCCTATCAGTGCCCATCATTGCCGCCTAGCAGTGCCCATCATTAACGCATATCAGTGCCACCAATAGGTGCCCATCATTACCACATATCAATGCCACCGTTCAGTGCCCATCATTGCCAGATATCAGTGCCGCCTATCAATGCCCATCATTGCAGCCTATTAGTGCCCATCATTACCGCCTATCAGTGCCCATCATTGCCACATATCAGTGCCACCTATCAGTGCACATCAATGAAGAAAAAAAATAACTTCAAATTTTATAACAGAAACTAAGAAAAACTTTTTTTTCTAAATGTTTGGTCTTTTTTTTTATTAGTTTAGCTAAATACCACCAAAATAAAGCTCTATTTGTGTGAAAAAAATGATAAAAATGTCATATGGGTACAGTGTTGTTACCATGCAATCTAATACTGTTCTGAATTGTTAATTGATATTGTTATTGTTGAATCAAAATTATTTGGTAAGAATAAAATACAAAATATGCATTGAAAAGTTTTTTCTCTATCTTATCTTGTTAACATTTGGTAGTCATATCCCAAAAAATTCTAAGAAGCATCTTTTTTCTTTTATCCCATGGACGAAATGTGAGAAATAACGTATATATCATACAATCATTCCATAAATACATACACTGCATATATCATTTGAGGTAAATATGCTTATAAAATAGTTTACGATTTGCCAATAAAAAAAAAAAATATATATATATATATATATATATATCCCTGGATTTCATTTTAAAAACCTGGTCACCTTACTTTAAAACTTTAAACCCAAACACATATGAATTACACAAGTTCTGAGGCTAATTTAAAGAGGTGTTCCAGCCCCCAACGAAAAAATACTGCAGCTGCTGACTTTTAATATATGGACACTTACCTGTCGGGTGCAGCTGCCGCCATTCCTGGTAGGGGAAACTGGCAGTGACACACAGCCGGTTCCCTACTGCGCATGCATTTGGTCCGGCAGCGGAGGAAGGAGGAGGGGGCCGAACTTCTGGGAGACCAGGCCACGGCCCCATCTTCCAGGAGTAGAGAACGGTACCTGTCAACAACCGTTATCTGTTCCCCCCAGGGGAGGGCTGGCAGCCATAGGCCTGGGGGGCAATTCCAGTCAAGTGGCCCATTGAACCACCGAATCAGCTCACCATCCATACCCACCCAATGGGCCTAGCAGGATCCATGGTAGGGCTGGCCCTTTGCCTGCAGTAAGTTGGTGGCTGCGCCCCTGGGCCCTATTTCCTTCCTCCACAAGAAAAAAAAAGTGTGAGCGGGCAGCAGCCATCGGCCATTTTAAATGTAAGTTAGGGTGGCCTGGGGGGGCAATTGCCACCCTAACCCCTGGGCCAGCCCTCCCCTGGTTCCCCCCTCCCCCCCTGAAAGGTGCCAAATGTGGCACCGAAGGGGGGGAGGGGGGGAGACAAGTAGAAGTACGTTTAATTGCCACCTTAATCAGCCACAGAACCTGTGTAATTAATATGTTTGGTTTTATAGGGATGAGGTTCCATCCCTAAGCACTACACCTGCAATGTACAGATGTGAAGGGCATAGGGTTGCCACCTCATCCCTTTAAACCCGAACACATATTAATTACATAGGTTCTGTAGCTGATTTACCAATTTGGCCCTGGAAGGATTTCCCCTTTTTATGACCAGAGCACTTTTTGGGATTCGGCACTGCGTTGCTTTAACTGACAATTGCGCAGTCGTGCAATGTTGTACTCAAACAAAATTTGCGTCCTTTTTTTTACACAAATAGAGCTTTCCTTTGGTGATATTTGATCATCTCTGAGTCACTTCTGATCACCGCTATTAACAAAAAAAACAAACGACAATTTTGAAAAAAAAAACAATATTACTTACTTTTTGCTATAATACATATCCAAAAAAATATATAGAAAAAAAACTAATGTATTCATTAGTCTAGACTGATATATATAGTTCCTCATATTTTTGGTAAAAAAAATCTCAATAGGCGAATATTGATTGGTTGCCGCGTTTACAAACCATGAGAATTAATTTATGGCGTTTTTACTTTTTTTTTTTTACTAGTAATGGCGGCGATCTGCGATTTTTATCGGGACTGCGATATTACGGCAGACATGTTGGACATTTCTGACACTTTTTTTGGGACCATTGGCATTTATACAGCGATCAGATCTAAAAATAGACACTGATTACTGTATAAATGTCACTGGCAGGGAAGGGGTTAACACTAGGGGGCGATCAAAGGGTTAACTGTGTTCCCTAAGAGGTGTTTCTAGCTGTGAGTGTGGGCTGGGGGAGGAGAGTGATCTCTGCTCCCATATACAGGGAACAGAAGAACGCACTCCTCTCCCCTGTCAGAACGGAGATCCGTGGGTTTACATACACGGATTCCCATTCTGTCACCGTGGGAGAGCAATCGCGGGTGGCCAGCGGACATCGAGTCCGTCCCTACCGCTGATTGGCTCCCTTGCTACACAGTGAGTGTCTCTGTTGGTGCGTGCACACTCACAACAACACACAATATCGCAGTTGCCGTGAGGTGACGGGGGTTTCCAGTATCGAGCCATGTTGCCTCTGCCAATCCACAGCAGGCGGTCGGCAACTGGTTAAGGTGGCAATTAAACTCAGTGCCTATCACGGACACTGGCTGCAGGGACCTTTTCTGCCGACATTCACCCTGGAATTTGTTATTGCTATATTTCTCTGTTACGTTTTTGAGAGAATGTTTTCTTGGATTTGCTTGAAGACTATTCCTATTCCAGTCTGGAGGAGACGGTCTGTCTCCTGTTTAACCACTTCAGCCCCGGAAGGATTTCCAGCTTTAGGACCGGAGCCCTTTTTGCGATTCGGCACTGCGGCGCTTTAACTGACATTTGCGCGGTCGTGCGACGTTGTACCCAAACGAAATTTGCGTCCTTTTTTTCCCACAAATAGAGCTTTCTTTTGGTGGTATTTGATCACCTCTGCGTCATTTCTGATCGCCGCTATAAACAAAAGAAAAGCGACAATTTTGCAAAAAAACCCACATTTCTTACTTTTTGCTAAAATACAAATCCAAAAAAAAATATAAAAAAAATTTTTTTTCACCGTTTTTGGCCGATTTATATTCTTCCTCATATTTGCGATAAAAAAAATCGCAATCGGCGTTTATTGATTGGTTTGCGCAAAAGTGGTCGCGTTTACGGATGATGAGAATTCATTTTTGGGGTTTTTAATTTTTTTTTATTTTTTACTAATAATGGCGGCGATCTGCGATTTTTTGCGGTACTGCGATATTGGGGCGGACATGTCGGAACGTTTTGACACTTTTTTGGGACCATTGGCATTTATACAGCGATCAGTGCTATAAAAATGCACTGATTACTGTGTAAATGCCATTGGCAGTGCAGGGGTTAACCTGCAGGGGGCGCGCTAAGGGTTAACTATGTTCCCTGGGCGTGTTCTAACTGTGGGGGGGCTTGCCTAGCTGGGGAAGGGAAGTGGTCACAGCCTTCACGTACAGGAAGGCTGTGATCACAGCCCTTCCCCCTCACACAGAGCGGAGGTCCGTGTTTACATACACGGACCTCCGCTCTTTCACTCCGGGGGGGAGGCATCGCGGGTGGCCGGCGGCAATCGAAGCCGCCGCACCCGCTCCCTGGCCCCCCCGAACACAGTGAGCGTGCGCGCGCCTCTCCGGCGGCGCGCGCGCGCTCACAGTGGCTCTGTATCGCGGCCGCCGTCGTATGACGGCGTTTCGCGTTACAGAGCCACTCTGTCGCTGTCAATTGCCGATCAGCCGTCGGCAAGCGGTTAAGGTGATGCATTCATTAGCATGTTAATTATATCATTATCAGCTAACAGTTGCCAGACGGGAGGGGGGCATAGCCATGAGTCAGCCCTGTCTCATTATCTAACCCACTGTGTGATGTTTTGGGTAAATATTTGGGTTAACGTGTATGTGAGGGACTGTCATACTTTTCAAGTGTATATAAAGGCTGTTCATTTCCAATAAAGCATTGCATGATTAAGCTGGGTAACTGAGCTGATTTCGCCTGGATTCTCACTTACAACATGTGACTACAATACTTGGGATCTGGAGGAAGCAATATTACTGATGGAAGCACCCAGTGGAGTGCGGGTCGGATGGTTCCATCACAGTGCCTTACCTGCATTATCTACTTCAGCCCCGACAGGATTTCCCACTTTAGGACTATAGCACTTTTTGCGATTCGGCACTGCGTCGTTTAACTGACAATTGCGCGGTCGTGCAACGTTGTACCCAAACCAAATTTGCGTCCTTTCTTTCCCACAAATAGAGCTTTCTTTTGGTGGTATTTGATCACCTCTGTGTCATTTCTGAGCGCCGTTATAAACAAAAGAAGAGCGACAATTTTGCAAAAAAAAAAAACAAATCTCTTACTTTTTGCTAAAATACAAATCCAAAAAAAAAAAAATATAAAAAAACATTTTTTCCATCGGTTTTGGCCGATTTAGATTCTTTCTCATATTTGTGGTAAAAAAATTTGCAATCAGCGTTTATTGATTGGTTTGCGCAAAACTTGCCGCGTTTACGGACGATGAGAATTGATTTCTGGGGTTTTTATTTTTTTACATTTTTTTCTAGTAATGGCGGCGATCTGCGATTTTTAGCGGTACTGCGATATTGCAGTGGACATGTCGGACCATTTAGACCTTTTTTTTTTTTTTGAACCATTAGCATTTATACAGCGATCAGTGCTAAAAAATGCACTGATTACTGTGTAAATGCCATTGGCAGTAAAGGGGTTAACCTGCAGGGGGCGCTCTAAGAGTTAATTGTGTTCCCTGGGTGTGTTCTAACTGTATGGGGGCTGAGCTAGCTGGGGGAAGGGGGTGATCACAGCTTCCATATACAGGAAGCCTGGGATCACAGCCCTTCCCCCTCTATGAGAACGAAGATCCGTGTTTACATACACGGACCTCCATTCTTTCACTGCGGGGGGGGGGGGGGCATCGCGAGTAGCCGGCGGCGATCAAGTCTGCCCTACCCACTCCCTGGCCCTCCCGGACACAGTGAGCGCGCGCTCACAGCACTAGTTATTGCAGCCGCCGTCATATGGCGGCGGTTTGCGATAACGAGCCACTCTGTCGCCGTCAGACTGCAGTCGGCAAATGGTTAGATTAGCCACAAAATCTGTGGAATTATTATGTGTTTGGTTTTAAAAGAATGAGGTGGCAACCCTAGAAGGGCAGCTAATAAAGCGCTATGCATTTTCCTCCACTCACATGGCAGCATTACGCATGCTGATTGGCTGCTGTATTATGGTGAGCAAATTATGTCAGGCTGCTGCAGACTTAAGCCTCGTACACACGGGATGGCGATCGTATACAACAGGTCGTACTAACGACCATTGTATGCGATATCGATCGATCGTATGCGCGATTAGAACAGCCGAACATACGACGGTCGTACAAGGGAGTTGTATGAGCAAACTAGAAAACTTGGTCATACCAACAAGCGCTCATACGACCGTTGTATCGTGTGTACAGAGCAGTTGGTACATGCACCTGAACGTTCTTTCTGTGGTCGTACGATCGTGTAGTGCAGTCAGTATGCAAGTTACATTATGCAACATATGATTTGAGACGTCGTCCCGTGTGTACGAGGCATTAGAAGTAGCTGAGATTTCTTGGACAGTGTGTGGAAACTCCAGTAATGTATTGCGTGCTTTTCCTGGGGCTGGTTCTCTTTAACCCCTTCCCGCCGGTAGGACATCCATGGACGTCCTGGACTTTGAGGGGTGATATCTGAACGATGCCAGCAGCTACAGGCACCGTTCAGATATAATTTTTTTAGGCTGGCGATTCTGTACACCATAGGAATGATCATAGCGGCAGTTCAGCCGCTTGATCATTCTTATAGGCAGCGGGAGGGGACGTCCCCCCCTCCCGCCGCCATTCGGTGCTTCTCCTGTGCCGCCCGTATGATTGGCGGCAGGGAAAAAAGATCCGTCGCCGCCGATTGTCGTCAGGGAGATGACTGATGACCATCTGGTCACCAGTCATCTCTATGACCCTCGGAGGCCCAGGCGCGACGTTATGACATCACGTCCGGGCCGGCTTTAGTAAACAAAGCCGTGATCACAGCTGGAAAGGCTGGGATCGGAATTTTTTTTTCTGATCTCAGTCTTTCCAGCCTACAGGAGAGCTGTGAGGTCATATTGACCCCACATCTCTCCATAACCACTTCAGCCCCGGAAGGATTTGCCCCTTTCCTGACCAGAGCCCTTTTTGCGATTCGGCGCTGCGTCCCTTTAACTGACAATTGCGCGGTTGTGCGATGTTGTACTCAAGCTAAATTTGCGTCCTTTTTTTCCCACAAATAGAGCTTTCTTTTGGAGGTATTTGATCACCTCTGCGTCATTTCTGATCGCCGCTATAAACAAAAGAAGAGCGACAATTTTGCAAAAAAACCCAAATTTCTTACTTTTTGCTAAAATACAAATTTAAAAAAAAAAAAACGTTTTTTTCATCGGTTTTGGCCGATTTATATTCTTCCTCATATTTGTGATAAAAAAAATCGCAATCGGCGTTTGATTGGTTTGCGCAAAAGTGGTCGCGTTTACGGATGATAATTCATTTCTGGGGTTTTTATTTTTTTTATTTATTTATTTTTTTACTAGTAATGGCAGCGATCTGCGATTTTTAGTGGTACTGCGATATTGCAACGGGCATGTCGGAACATTTTGACACTTTTTTGGGACCATTGGCATTTATACAGCGATCAGTGCTATAAAAATGCACTGATTACTATGTAAATGCCATTGGCAGTGAAGGGGTTAACTATGTTCCCTGGGCGTGTTCTAACTGTCTTAGTGTTTGACTGGCAGGGGAAGGGGAGTGATCACAGCTTCCATGTGTAGAGGAAGGCTGTGATCACTCCCTTTCCCCTCTAACAGAATGGAGGTCCATGTTTACTTACACGGACCTCCGTTCTTTCACTCCGGGGGGGGCATCACAGGTAGCCGGCGGAGATCGAGTCCGCCGCACCCGCTTCCTGGCCCTCCCTGGACACAGTATGTGCGCCTGCGCTCACAGTGCGCGATCTGGCAGCCGCCGTCAGATGACGGCGGTTTGCCCAGGAGAGCCACCTTGTCGCCGTCAACCTGTGGTTGAGGGTCGGCAAGTGGTTAAGGAGGACCTGTCACATACCATTTCTATTACAAGGGATGTTTACATTCCTTGTAATAGGAATAAAAGTGATAAAAAAAAAATAAAAATTAAAGAGACAGTGTAAAAATAAAAAATAAAAGTAAAATAAATAATAATAAAAAAAATGAAGTGCCCCCGTCCCCGTGTGCTCTTGCGCAGAAGCGAACGCATACGTAAGCCCCGCCCACATTTGTAACCGGTGTTCAAACCACACATGTGAGGTATCTCCGCATGCGTTAGAGCGAGAGCAACAATTCTAGCACTAGGCCTCCTCTGTAACCCTAAACATGTAACCTGTAAAAAAAATGTTAAAGCGTCGCCCATGGAGATTTTTAAGCACCAATGTTTGGCGCAATTCCACGAGTGTTCGCAATTTTAAAGCGTGACATGTTGGCTATCAATTTACTCGGCGTAACATCCTCTTTTACAACATAAAAAAAAATTGGGCTAACTTTACTGTTTTTTATTTTTTTAATTCACTAAACTGTTTCTTTTCCAAAAAAAACGCGTTTGAAAAATTCCTGCGCAAATATCGTGTGATATAAAAAGTTGCAATAATTGCCATTTTATTCCCTAGAGTCCCTGCTAAAAAAACATATATAATGTTTGGGGGTTCTGAGTAATTTTCTAGCAAAAAAAAAAAATGATGATTTTTACATGTAGGAGAGGAGTGCGAGAAATGGCCCGGTAAGGAAGTGGTTAATGGAGTCTGTGTGTCCATTGCCATCTCTAGGAACCTATCAGCTTCCTGTTATCGTTACGTACACTGGACACGTGCTCACGTCATAGCCCGGAGCCCTCCCTCCCCCAGCTCAGTGATAACAATACAGAGCGGAGGGGACAGCACACACGGCTATGGCTTCTCACGCTCTAATCACCGGCGTGCTCTGCGCTCTCCTGTCCCTCGGCTGGGCTGCTTTGTTAGGCGGGTGGAGCGCAGCTGATAAGAACAGCGAAAAGGTGAAAGAAATAGCGGAATTCGGCGTATCCGAGTACAACCTGCAGAGCAATGATGACTGCGTGTACACAATGATATCTCTGAAAGATGCCATGGAGCAGGTAATGTGTGCACATGGAGTCCTGTGTATGGGGGAGCTGTTGTATATGTATATATAGTGTATCCACTAAACCTCACGAAGATTTACCCCCCTTTGTGGCCAGGACATTTTTATTTTTATGCGATACGACGCTGCTTTCCACTTCAGCCCTGGAAGGATTTGGGGGGGGGGGGGGGGGGGGGGGGGGGGGGGGGGGGGGGGGGGGGG
>BLSH010325916.1:262086-270461 GCA_018402905.1 Glandirana rugosa | reverse complement strand
GATAACAATACAGAGCGGAGGGGACAGCACACACGGCTATGGCTTCTCACGCTCTAATCACCGGCGTGCTCTGCGCTCTCCTGTCCCTCGGCTGGGCTGCTTTGTTAGGCGGGTGGAGCGCAGCTGATAAGAACAGCGAAAAGGTGAAAGAAATAGCGGAATTCGGCGTATCCGAGTACAACCTGCAGAGCAATGATGACTGCGTGTACACAATGATATCTCTGAAAGATGCCATGGAGCAGGTAATGTGTGCACATGGAGTCCTGTGTATGGGGGAGCTGTTGTATATGTATATATAGTGTATCCACTAAACCTCACGAAGATTTACCCCCCTTTGTGGCCAGGACATTTTTATTTTTATGCGATACGACGCTGCTTTCCACTTCAGCCCTGGAAGGATTTACCCCCCCCCCCCCCCCTTCCTGACCAGAGCATTTTTTGCGATTCGGCACTGCATCGATTTAAGACCCCTTTCACGCCAAGGCATTTTTCAGGTGCACTTTGCGCAAAAAAAATAGCGACTCAAAAGCACTTGGAAAACTCCCCCCAATACACCCCAGTGTGAAAGGCAGAGTGCATTCACACTGGGGCGGTGCGCTTGCAGGACGGTTAAAAAAAAAAAGCCCTGGAAGCCACATCTTTGCAGCGGTGTATTCACCGCTCCTATACCGCCCCTACCCATTGAAAAGAATGGGGCAGCGCTCCCGTAGCGCAGAACACCACTTCTGTAGCGCTGCTAACCAGCACTTTTACCCCGTTTAACCCCTTGTGGGGGGTTAAAAGCGCACCGCCGCCGCCCGAATAGTGGCGCCATATCGCGCTATAAGGAGTGGCAAAGTGTTTTACCGCTAACGCTCGGGCGGCCCCGGTGTGAAAGTGGTCTAACAGACAATTGCGTGGTCATGCAACGTTGTACCCAAACAAAATTTAACATCCTTTTTTTTTTTTTTTTTCCCCCAACAAATAGAGATTTCTTTTGGTGGTATTTGATCACCTCTACGGTGTTTGTTTTTTTTTGCGCTATAAACAAACAGCGAATTAAAAAAAAAAAACGGCTACATTGACACTTTTTTCGGGACCAAGAACATTTATACAGCGATGAGAGCTAAAAATAAATACTGGTTACTGTATAAATGTCACTGGCAGGGAAGGGGTTAACACAAAGGGGTGATCAAGGGGTTAACTGTGTTCCCTACGTGTGTTCTGTATGGGGGTGGTGGGCTGGCAGGGACATCTGGCGGGGGACATTCTGTCATGTCCCCTGACTGAACGGGGATCCGCCTTGTTTATATTGGCAGATCTCTGTTCTGCCTCTGTAGAAGGCGATGGCAGGTCGCCAGCGGACATCGTCTGCCTGTCCCACAGGCACGCCCGCAACTGCACGAGCCACCATACATCTACAGCAATTTGCGCAGGAGAGCTGACCTACTGCTGTATAACGATGGCGGCTGGTCGGCAAGTGGTTAACTGACAATTGTGCGGTCATGCAACGCTGTAGATAAGTGAAAATTGTGTCAATTTTTTTTCCCAACAAACAGAACTTTATTTTGATATTTTATCACCACTGGGTTTTTTATTTTTTGCGCTACAAACAAAAAAATACAGACTATTTTGAAATGTATCTGTTATAGGACTGCGATATTGCAACAGACAAACTGACACTTTGCAGGAACCAGTGACACTTTGGCTGCATTGACATTACAGCATTTTGAATCGCGGGTAGTTTTGCCGTGAATCTGCCCGCAAAACGCGTGACTCGCATTTGAGATGCCATTCATCTGAATGACACCTCAAAACGCTGTGCGAGTCTGCCGCGATTTTCAGGCAATAAAGCGCACTGAAATCGCGCCAACTTGCATCACGGGATGCATGTCACCCCAAAGTAGCTCCTGAACTATTTTTGGGCAACATGAGCCCCACGATTGCAGCACGCTTTATCGCCTGACAATCGCGGCAGACCCGCCCCGCATTTTGAGGTGTTATTCAAATGAATGGCATCTCAAATGCGAGTCCCACTTCTGCCATTCACACATCGGCGGGCAGATTCGCGGCAAAACTGGCCACGATTCAAAGCGCTGTCAATGCAGCCTAATACAGTGATCAGTGCTAAAAATATGCACTGTACTAATGACACTGGCTTTGGAGGGGTTAAACATCTTGGGTGATCAAAGGGTTAACTGTGCCTAACCAGTGTTTGTGTACTGTATGTGCTGCTTTTACTAAGGGAAGTGATTGCAGGGACACAAAATCCATTACTTCCCCGTGTCCGAACGGAGCTCTGCCTTGTTTGCATAGGCAGAGCTCCATTCTGTGCGTCTGCCCAATGATTGGTGGATATCCAGTGCCCGGCACCTCCAGTTCGGCTTCTGCTGTGAGTATTCCCAGCAGAAGTGGCCCGCTGGCGGGACGCGCGTCCTCTAGGTGGGAGTGCAGAATCACGTGTATGTATGTATGTGATTCTGCACAGAACGACTGCCCTGTAGCAGTATATTTGTTATAGAGTGGTCGTGAACCAGATGTGTGTGTGTTATTGAGACGGCTTTCCAGTTAGACAGGACACTGAGGACTTATAGGCCCCGTTCACACCTGAGCAGATTTTCTGCTTTAAGTGGCATTCCACCCAAAAATGGAACTTCCACAGATCTGATTTCCCCCCCGTCAAAACCAATTATCCACTCCCACTTCCAGGGAAAGATCGCCGCAATCTTGTGTGGTGATCTATGCAGTGTCTGGCCCATCCTCTCCCCCCCCCCCCCCCCCCCACTGCCTCCTAGTAGACACACAGGTACCAGAAGACAGCAGGGACCATTCAGAAAGCAGAGCACAATTCGCACATGCGCAGTAGGAAACAGGCTGAGAAGCCACGAGGCTTCACTTTCTGTTTCCCTTAGTAAAGATGCTGGCACCTGCACCCCCGACAGGCAAGTATCCTTATATTAAAAGTCAGCAGCTAAAGTTTTTGTAGCTGCTGACTTTTAATTTTTTCACCCAGGCGGAACTTCTCTTTAACCACTTAACGACCGCCCGCAGTCATTGTCAGTTGCCATAACCCCGGTATATATATATATTTTTTTAACAGCGAGCGATCTGCTTTCAAATAAAAGTGGTATCTGCAGGGGATTCACAGCAAGATAATTTTTTTTATCTGCAGCAGGAGAGGTGCCCCCCTCCCACCGCTTTCTGGTTGTCTCTGCCGCTTTCTGGAGCCGTCGTAGCGAGGGAAAGATGGCCCCTGCTCGGCTCCATACCATTGGATGGCGGAAGCGACGGCAAACGTCACTTCCGCCCAATGCTCTTAAAGGGGGGATTTATTTATTTATTTTTTTCAAATGACATTTATTTTTTATTGCATTTTAGTGTAAATGTTAGATCTGGGGTCTTTTTGACCCCAGATCTCATATTTCAGAGGTACTACCATGCTTTTTTTTTTTTTTTTTTTTTGCTATTACAAGGAATGTTTACATTCCTTGTAATAGGAATAAAAGTAAGCCAATTTTTTTTTTAAAAGGACAGTGTAAAAATAAGAATTTTTTAAAGCGCCCCGTCCCGCCGAGTTTGCATGCAGAAGCGAACGCATACGCAAGTCCCATTCGCGTGTGAAAACTGTTCAAACCACACGTGAGGTATTGCTGCAATCGTTAGAGCAAGAGCAATAATTCTAGCACTAGACCTCCTCTGTAACTCAAAACTGGTAACCTGTAGACCTTTTTAACCACTTCTGCCCAGGAAGGATTTCCCACTTTAGGACCAGAGCACTTTTTGCGATTTGGCGCTGCGTCACTTTAACTGACAATTGCGCGGTCGTGCAGCGTTGTACCCAAACTAAATTTGCGTCCTTATTTTCCCTCAAATAGAGCTTTCTTTTGGTGGTATTTGATCCCCTCTGCGTCATTTCTGATCGCTGCTATAAACAAAAGAAGAGCGACCATTTTGCAAAAAACCCAAATTTCTTACTTTTTGATAAAATACAAATCCAAAAAAAAAAAATATAAAAAAAACATTTTTCCATCGGTTTTGGGCGATTTATATTCTTCCTCATATTTTTGGTTAAAAAAAAATCGCAATTGGCGTTTATTGATTGGTTTGTGCAAAAGTTGCCGCGTTTACGGATGATGAGAATTCATTTCTGGGGTTTTTATTTATTTTTTTTATTTTTTACTAGCAATGGTGGCGATCTGCGATTTATTTATTTTTTTTTTTTGTGGTACTGTGATATTGCAGCGGACATGTCGGACCATTTTGACACTTTTTTGGGACCATTGGCATTTATACAGCGATCAGTGCTATAAAAATGCACTGATTACTATGTAAATGTCATTGGCAGTGAAGGGGTTAACCTGCAGGGGGCGCTCTTAAGGGTTAACTGTGTTTCCTGGGCGTGTTCTAACTGTATGGGGGCTGCCCTGGCTGGGGAAAGGGGATGATCACGGCTTCCATATACAGGAAGCCTGTGATCATCGCCCTTCCCCCTTCAACAGAACGGAGATCCCTGTTTACATACACGGACCTCCCGTTCTTTTAGTGCGGGGAGCCATCGTGGGTAGCCGGCAGCGATCGAGTCCGCCCTACCCGCTCCCTGACTCCCCCCGAACACAGCGAGCGCACCTCCGGTGGCGCATGCGTGCTCACAATGCTAGTTATCGCGGCCGCTGTCCTGTGACGGGCCACCTTGCCGCCGTCACGCTGTAGCAGGCGGTTGGCAAGTGGTTACGTCGCTGATGGAGATTTTTTTAGTGCCAAAGTTTGCCGCCATTCCACGAGTGGGCGCAAGTTTGGTATCAATTGGTATTGCAATGACCGCCATTTTATTTTTTATTCTCCTAGGGTGTTTTTTTTTGGCCCCATAGACTTCAATAGAAATGCTTAACTTGAATGTTTTACAAGCATTTTCTGTTCAAATAGCAGCTCTCCATCCCTAAATCTCCCCCTAGTGCTTTCTATTAGCTAAACAAAAACTGTAAAACGCTTTAAAAAGCTTAAACACCAGTAAATCGATACGCTCAGGTGTGAATGGAGCCTTATAGGTGGGTGGGCGGATCCTGATTGAGAAGCAGATACACTAGTTCTCAATCAGGTCCACTCTCTCCTAGTGAATGACAGGCCGGCCGGCGGCTGATACCAGTGTCGGTGACAGGCAGTGTTCCCCAGGAACACGCCGCCACGACACGCACGCGCAGCACGCTCCCAATCGCGCGCATACGCCGTGCGAACGGCGGGCGTGCCATTTGTGATCAGCTGTGACTTCGTGTCCTGGGGACACGCCGACACCGACAGAGCCGGGATGCACGCGCCGATCGCGCGCAATCCCGGCTTAAAGGGAGGACGTCATATGACGTCCACCCGCTGTGAGAGCAGGACCGCTCCGCCGTCATTTGACGGTGGGCGGTCCTGAGGCGGTTAAAGGAAAAAAGACTTTACATACAATCACACTAAAGACTAAGGACCATCATTAACCACTTCCGGACCAGCGCCGTCATGTGGCAGCGGTCACTTTGCCGTTGAATACCGTTGTTATGGCAGCAGATAGGTACCATAACCCCGGTATTTATTTATTTTCTTTCACTCGACGATTCTGCGTCAGATAAAAGTGGTCTCAGTGGCGGATTGGCCGCAAAATCACTTTTATCAGCAGCGGGAGAGGTATGAACCCCCCCCCCACCGCAAAGAGTGCTCTGGTCAGGAAGCAGGGTGGATTTGATTTAAATCAACTCTATTTAAATCCACTAAGGCACCATTCACACAGGGGCGACTGTCACTCCGACTTGGGTAGCCTCAAGTCGCCCCAGGTCGCTTGACATCTGAAATCCCATTGAAATGAATGGGAGCCGTCTTAATGTACACTACTGAAGTCGGAACGACTTCAGAAAAAGTTCCTGTACTACTTCTAGGCGACTTCTATCCGACTTGTGCCCATAGAATTGAATAGAAGTCGCCTCCAAGTCGGAACCCCCATCTAAATAAAAGCGACTTCGTAGTGAAAAGAATAGAATTTATTTTTAGGCAACCCCCTCCCTCCCTTTTCTGATTGGTCAAGGCAAAGTCGCCTGGAAAAAGTCGTGTTGTAAAGTCGCCTCAAGTCCCTGGAAGTCGCGCTGAAATTGCCTAGCAAAGTCGCGTCAAAGTCGGGTCGCCCCTGTGTGAATGCAGCCTAATAAGGCTTGATTTAAATCAACTCGATTTTTAAAGAGCAACTGTCCTCTGACCTGCTGTGGGTTCACTGACAGTCCCATTAACATTAATGGGACAGCTGGTGATGCGGCAGTGACACAACAAGGTGAGGGACGTGGCGGCAGCAGGTGGGTGGATGCCCGCTAACGGGCGCTGCCATGGTGGATCTGAAATGACAGGTGCTCCTTAAATGTAAGGACTTATTCTTGCTGATAGTTAGAATCCTCTTTAATATTTGCAAACAAAATGAAGGTTTCCTATTTAGAATAATAAGCTGGCAAGTTAGTAAAACGGTGATATCAGAACTGATTCAATCATATGGTTTGTAGTATACATAAATTTGCAAAACAATGGTATAAAGGAATATCCTTATCTCATGGCTACTGTGAAATTGTGTGAGTGCATCAATGCAGTGCATGTTATCTCAGTTTGCAGAGCTTGGATTCATTGAATGAATTTACCAAAAATGTAAATATTGCATTATACACAGCCTCATGCTACTAAACTCCATTTTACGCTGAATAAACAAAATTATTAATGTATCTTAGAAAACTTTTTTATTTTAAAAAATCATTGATTTTTATCCACCCTGTCAGGAAGGGGGTGAAACCTTCTAGGTCTGAAATGGTTAAGGCCTTGTTCGCACAGATGAACTGGCTGTTTTGACCATCTCTTGACCACAAGCTAGCAGGAGGAGACTGTACAATTGCCACAGCCGGGATGCCTTGATTTGCAGCTGTGGCAAATTTAATTTGGCTTTTTGAGTTTGACAGCAACACCACTTTTTACACCCACCCATTTAAGTCAATAGGAGAGAGCTGCAAAAGCTTGGCTGAAGGTTGTGACATAATAGTTCAATGCAAATCGATACCCAGAAAAAACGCCAGCAAAAGATAAAAGAAACATGAATTCAGGAGTATTGCCTCCTGAGCTCCTGTAAGCCGCTGCTTTACCACAGTTCACTGTGGATTGCCTTTCAGAGAGGCGGTAGAGTCAGCAGCTAGTGTAAAGCTAGCCTTGGGCCCCTTTCACACTTGTGCGACTTGTCCTGTGACTTAGGACAGCAAAGTCAGATGACTAGAAGTATCCATGATTTCCAATGAGTACCATTCATATCAGTGCGACTTCAAGTCGGACAACTTCAAAGTAGTCCCTGTACTACTTTGGTCCGACACTAATGCCAGTTGAGGTCCATAGACCTCAAGTTTACACAGGCTTTCCCTGAAATCGCAGCCTCAAAATCGCGTGACTTTCAAGTCACGGCAGTGTGAAAGGGGCCTTAGGGTCACTTTGTGTGTAATTCATGGTTTTTGTGTCTTGAACTATAGAAATGTATAGAATACCCCAGTAATACTTCATTCTCCTTTTTGTTATATTCTACTTGTTTAGGTAGTTTCTGGGATGAACTATAAACTGACCTTGGTGTTGGGAAGTACAGCATGCAAGAAGAGCGAAGGCTACATTGATAAACCTTGTCCACTGCTAACTGGCTCGAAGCTTAAGGTGACTTGTTCCATTACTTCCTTTTCACACGTTACTAATGTAAATCTATTATACATTGACACTGCAGGTTTGAATAATGATAAATGCTTGTCAAAACACTGACAATTTGTTTGTGGAATAAAAATATAAGTAAGATTTTTAGCCATTTATAATACATCTGTAAGGCCTCATGTTAAAGGCTTCTTTTTCCTTGGCTGGGCATCGAAGCGTATCCCCTTTTTTTTATTTACAGTTCTGAAGCAGCATAGAGGCAGCATTGGATGCATATGGGCTTTGCTCATCCTGCTTGAGCCCGGTTGCAGTTGAACAGGGGCATGCTTGCAAACTAGCCTAAATGCATGGTTGCTAAAAAAAAGTATGCCGAATTTATGTGCGCTAAGCTGATGGCATGGCGATTTGAAGCCACGGTATTGAGAGATCCTGGGGTTTTTGGGCCCTGTGTTATCTACAATGGTAAACGCTAAAAAGCTAGTCACCAGAAAGATTATCACAGGGTCTGGAAGGCTCACATTGCGTGGTGTGAGACCAGGAAATGGCAACCCTGCAAGTATGTAATTGGTAAAATGCTAGCCTTTCTTCAAGCAGCAGGAGACTTGAAGCTGGTTTTGACTACAATCAAAGGACAGGTTTCTGCCTGTCCATATGTTTTCGGAAACCTTTGACTTCTGTCTCCTTGATCAGGACCTTTCTTCAAGTGGTAACTC
>BLSH010325916.1:254586-257086 GCA_018402905.1 Glandirana rugosa | reverse complement strand
GGGGTATGAACTGCAGCACTTGGACAGTCAACAACTGTATTGTAGACAATTTTGGACTATTCATTTATTTTATTTTCTGTTCTTTTTGCAGAAACTGAAGTGTGTTTTGAGAGTGTATGTTATCCCCTGGGAAAGTAAAAGGACCCTTACAGGACAGCGGTGTACAAAGATCTAACTACTCTTTCCAAGTCTTACTGGAGAACAGTTTTTCTATTTCTTCCAATGTTATAGCATGGCCTCTAGAACTTGTACTAGTGCTGTTTTAATTCAGTATCACTTGCTGTATTAGAATATTGCTTGAGTAAAAAAGTTTAGGACCCCTTCTGTCCAGGACAGTGTTTCTCAATTCCAGTCCTCAAGGCGCCCTAACAGGTCATGTTTCCAGGATTTCCCTCAGATGAAACGGCTGTGGTAATTACAAAGGCAGTGAAACTGATTAAATCACTAATGCAAAATAACGGAGAGCCTGAAAACATGACCTGTTGGGGCGCCTTGAGGACTGGAGTTCAGAAACGCTGGTCTAGAACATCAAGGATAGTGTAACTTGTATGTTCTGTTATAAATAAATAAATCGCGCTTCTCATCTGCACATGACTAAGAAACAGTATATTTGCACTTGGTAAGCTTACACAAATAAAAATATTTGAGAAAATTCCACATATTAAAGGAGACATGCATTTTTATTTTCCCACAATCCGTAATAATGGTTTCTGTTTAAACACCTATAGTATGCAGTCATCCTGAGCCCTGTACTCTGTGATTTTACACTTTTAGGTTCTGCAGGATAGACCTTGTGCATTCTGTATGCTGGGCTTTCTATAATATACACGGCCGTGCAAGTGTGAAAAAAAGCTGTAAATTAAGAATGCTTTCAGAAATAGAAGTATTTTATTGTAGGGCTGAGTCGACATAATCGATAATAAAAAATTGTTGACAACTATTTTTATTGATTAGTTGGCCTGCATACAACATGCATTATTTGTCTACATGTCAGTACACCATCCCTACACAATGCCTCATTGGACATGTAGTCCTGGGCAGGAGAAGGATGTGGATTTAAAGTGATTCTACGGGCAGAAGGCTTTTTGCCTTAATTGCATTGGGGTAAAAAAAAAACTTGTGACCTTCTTTGCAAAACCATTGCAAAGTACAGGTAAATGACGTTTGTTTAAAAAAAAAAAAAAAAAGAATTCCAAAGTTTACAATCGCTTTAACCACTTGACCTCCAAAAGGTTTTACCCTCTTTATGACCAGGGCATATTTTGTTATTCAGCACTGTTCTACTTTAACTGGCAATTGTTCGGTCATGCAACATTGTACATCAATTAAATGGATATCTTTTTTTCACACAAACAGAGCTTCTGTTTTGGTGGTATTCAATCACAACTGGGTTTTTTTATTATATGCTATATAAATGAAAAAAATAATATACATAAACACACACACGTGCTTCGGTTCACGAACAGAAGAGTTCACAAACATTTGCTTCAGTTCGTGAACTCCGCTTCGGTTCACAAACATGATTTGTGGCCATTTTCCCTAGATCGTGGGTCACAGACAGACACTGAAAGTGTAGAGTACTGTGAAGACACTTACAGTACAGTATTGAGAAGCTTTTTGGTGGGCTTTTTAGCACATACATACTGTACTGCACATCCAGTATGGCTCCAAAGAAAATGCAGAGCAAACACGGTGGCAAGAAGAAAGTGCAAAGCAGTAATGCAGGTGACAAGAATGTGCAAGGTTAGTGTTCTCTGTCTTCATACTGTACTGTACTTATTAATAGCTTTGTGGTTCATAAACTAAAAAAAAGGTCAGAACAGATTAACCAGATTTACTTGCTTCAATTCACAACCAATTCGGTTTGTGATCACCGTCAGTTCACAAATTAAGTTTGTGAACCGAGGTATCGCTGTGCGTGTGTGTATATATAACGCAAACACTTTTCTTTCTCAAGTCGTCTTCCAGGACGGCACACCCTGACAGATGACTGGTCCCACCTGACAGGAAACACAATCAAGACAGAGTTTAAAAGCCCCCGCCCCTCCCATGCTCCTCAGTTTTTGATTGTTCCCCACAGCGAAAGTTTTTTTTTTTTTTTTTTTTTCCCTAAGACCCAAGGCTTGGAGCTGAAGGTCTCCCCTTGGGAACCAGACCGCAGGCTAAGTGGCTGGAGGGTCAGGTGGGGTCTCTGTTACTCCTCCCAGGGGGCTATTCCCTAGACTGGTAACAGTCTTCTCATGGGGGGCAGCAGGACTGGAAGAGCCCCCTTGAGAACTTAAGGACCCTGGGCACAGTGGGGTGGCCAGACACTTCAGGGACCATTTCCCCCTCCCTCTTCTTACCTGGCTGGGTTGTCAGGGATTGGAGAGGCTGGGCTGCGTCCGTTATCCCACGGGCCTCCATTGCAGGAGGGCCCCGGCTCCTGTGTAAATCAGCAAGCATGGAGCTGCATTGAGATGCCAGGGGAGGAGGAGGTGGCTTGGAGCCAGATCGTTTT
>BLSH010325916.1:237817-250024 GCA_018402905.1 Glandirana rugosa | reverse complement strand
TGGTGGTACAGAATTTTCTAAAAAACTACCCGGATATGTCAGAGCTGCTGCATAAAGTGCGGGCCGTCTGTGCGCACTTTCGGCGTTCTCACCCTGCTGCTGCTCGCCTGTCTGCGCTGCAGCGGAACTTCGGCCTTCCCGCTCACCGCCTCATATGCGACGTGCCCACAAGGAACTCCACCTTGCACATGCTGGAGAGACTGTGCGAGCAGCAGCAGGCAATAGTGGAGTTTCAGCTGCAGCACGCACGGGTCAGTCGCTCTGCGGAACAGCAACACTTCACCACCAACGAGTGGGCCTCCATGCGAGACCTGTGTAGCGTATTGCGGTGTTTTGAGTACTCCACCAACATGGCCAGTGCCGATGACGCTGTTCTCAGCGTTACTATACCACTTCTATGTTTCCTTGAAAAAACACTTCGGGCCATGATGGAAGAGGATGTGGCACAGGAGGAGGAGGAGGAAGAGGGGTCAATTTCACGGTTGTCAGGCCAGTCATTCGCAAGTGGCTCGGAGGGTGCGTTCCTGCACCAGCATAGGCCAGGTCAAAAATATTCAAGCCAGGGCACAGTTCTGGAGGACGAGGAAGATGAGGAGGAGGAATTGCAGCAGGATGGCACCCAACGCCTCACTGGAGCGTGAGAGGAAGATGCGCAACTACAAGCGCACACTGGTAGAGGCGCTGCTGAGGACATTCCCAAATGACACCGGGGGCTCAGCGGAAGCACAAGGCGGAGGAGGAGGAAGAGGCCACCAACACAGCTGTGGCACCGCCAGCACCTCAGAAGGCAGGGTTAGCATGGCCGAAATGTGGCAAAGCTTTGTCAGCAGCCCGCCACAACAAACAGTACCACCAGTCGATAGACAACGTCTTAGCAGGAGGCAGCATTTCAGCAACATGGTGCAAGAATATGTGTGCACACGCCTACACGTACTGACTGATGGGTCTGCCCCATTCAACTTCTGGGTCTACAAATTGGCCACATGGCCTGAGCTTGCCGTTTATGCCTTGGAGGTGCTGGCCTGCCCTGCAGCCAGTGTATTGTCGGAACGTGGACAAGCTAACCTTCATTAACCACTTCAGCCCCGGAAGGATTTCCCAGGTTAGGACCAGAGCACTTTTTGTGATTCGGCACTGCGTCGCTTTAACTGAGAATTGTGCGGTTGTGCGACATTGTGCCCAAACAAAATTTGCGTCCTTTTTTTCCCACAAATAGAGCTTTCTTTTGGTGGTATTTGATCACCTTTGCGTCATTTCTGATCGCCGCTATAAACAAAAGAAGAGCGACAATTTTACAAAAAGACCCAAATTTCTTACTTTTTGATAAAATACAAATAAAAAAAAATATATAAAAAACATTTTTTTCATCGGTTTTGGCCGATTTATATTCATCCTCAAATTTTTGTTTAAAAAAATCGCAATCGGCGTTTATTGATTGGTTTGCGCAAAAGTTGCCGCATTTACGGATGATGAGAATTAATTTCTGGGGTTTTTATTTTTTTAATTTTTTACTAGCAATGGCGGCGATCTGCGATTTTTAGCGGTACTGCGATATTTCAGCGGACATGTCGGACCATTTTGACACTTTTTTGGGACCATTGGCATTTATACAGCAATCAGTGCTATAAAAATGCACTGATTACTGTGTAAATGCCATTGGCAGTGAAGGGGTTAACCTGCAGGGGCGCTCTAAGGGTTAACTGTGTTCCCTGGGCGTGTTCTAACTGTGTGTGAGCTAGCTAGCTAGCTAGCCAGGCAAGGGAAGTGATCACAGCTTCCATGTAGAGGAAGGCTGTGATCACAGCCCTTCCCCCTCTCACAGAACGGAGGTCCGTGTTTACTTACACGGACCTCCGTTCTTTCAGTGCGGGGGGGGGGGTCCATCGCGGGTAGCCAGCGGCGATTGAGTCCACTGCACCCGCTCCCTGGCTCCCTCCGAACACAGTGAGCGCGCGGGCGCGCCTCCGGCGGCGCGCGCACGCTCACAATGCTAGTTATCGCGGCTGCCGTCCTGTGACGTCGGTTCGCGATAACGAATCACCTTGTCGCCGTCACGCTGCGGCGGGCGGTCGGCAAGTGGTTAAAATGAATCAGGCATGGATCCCACAAGACTTGTCTGTACCTTGTGCATAATAAACATTTAGACCGGACTCACACAGCCATTCATATACTTGTTTTTTTGAATAGGCCTCAATATTTTGGGAGCTACCCCAATTTTAAACAAACAAAAAAAAAAATACCATGTTGGCTACCTCCTTCTCCTCCTCGACCACCGCCACTTCCACCTACACTGCCATGATCACGGCCTAGTCAACCTCTAGGCTCCTACTCCACATCCACCCCCCTTCCCGTTTTTTTATTTGATTTTATTTTCCCTATCCCCATTTTTTTGTAGGGCACTTGCCCTACTCTTACCCCCATTTTACTTCCTTTTGCAGCCCTCCAGCACTTGCCAGGACATTGTTACAGCCATTTTTGTGCCTAAAAGTTCAGGTCCCCATTGACTTCAATGGGGTTCGGTGTCCGGGATAACGTTCGGGCAACGTTCGGTGCCGAACCCGGACTTTTTCCCAAAGTTCGTACGGACCCTCCGAACCCAAACGTCCAGGTGTTCGCTCAACTCTACCAACTCTTACGCTTACCGGTAACGGTATTTCTGGGAAGTCTTCCAGGACGGCAGGCCTACTTCCCACCTGATCTTGTGGTAGGATTATCTGTTATATGAAACTTTTTGTTTACTCTCATGCACTGATGTGGGTCAATACTTTTGCACAAAACTGAGGAGCATGGGAGGGGCGGGGGCTTTTAAACTCTGTCTTGATTGTGTTTCCTGTCAGGTGGGACCAGTCATCTCTCAGGGTGTGCCGTCCTGGAAGACTTCCCAGAAATACCGTTACCTGTAAGTGTAACTGGTTATTTTCACTCATGGTTAGTGTATGGCCGAAGCCATGTATTATCAATCAACTGTGTTTACTCTTTTTAACCCCTTCCCGCCGGTAGGACGTCCTGGACTTTGAGGGGTGATATCTGAACGGTGCCAGCAGCTACGGGCACCATTCAGATATCATTCTTTCAGGCTGGCGATTCTGTGCACCATAAAAAGATCATATCGGCAGTTCAGCCGTTCGATCATTCTTATAGGCAGTGGGAGGGGACGTCCCCCTCCCGCGGCCATTCGGTGCTTCTCCCGGGCCGCCCGTACGATCAGCGGCATAGAGAAGGAATCCGTCGCCGCCAGATTGTCGTCAGGGAGATGACTGATGACCATCTGGTCACCAGTCATCTCTATGACCCTCGGAGGCCCGGGCGCGACGTTATGACGTCACGTCCGGGCCGGCTTTAGTAAACAAAGCCGTGATCACGGCTGGAAAAGCTGGTATCGGAGATTTTATTTTCTGATCTCGGTCTTTCCAGCCTGCAGGAGAGATGTGAGGTCATATTGACCCCATATCTTTCCATAAAGAGGACCTGTCACGCACCATTCCTATTACAAGGGATGTTTACATTTCTTGTAATAGGAATAAAAGTGATCAAAAAAAAAATTAGAGACAGTGTAAAAATAAAAGTAAAATAAATAATAATAAAAAAATGAAAGTCCCCCCCCCCGTGCTCGCGCGCAGAAGCGAACGCATACGTAAGCCCCGCCCACATATGTAACCGCTGTTCAAACCACACATGTGAGGTATCTCCGCATGCGTTAGAGCAAGAGCAACAATTCTAGTACTAGACCTCCTCTAACCCTAAACATGTAACCTGTAAAAAAATTTTAAAGCGTCGCCTATGGAGATTTTTAAGTACCAATGTTTAGCGCAATTCCACGAGTGTTCGCAATTTTAAAGCGCGACATGTTGGATATCAATTTACTCGGCGTAACATCCTCTTTTACAACATACAAAAAAATTGGGCTAACTTTACTGTTTTGTATTTTTTAAATTCACTAAACTGTTTCTTTTCCGAAAAAAACACGTTTGAAAAATTCTTGCGCAAATATCGCGTGATAGAAAAAGTTGCAATGATCGCCGTTTTATTCCCTAGAGTCCCTGCTAAAAAAACATATATACTGTTTGGGGGTTCTGAGTAATTTTCTAGCAAAAAAATTATGATTTTTACATGTAGGAGAGGAGTGCCAGAAATGGCCCGGTAAGGAAGGGGTTAAATCATAATGACAACAGAAACTACCCAAATGACCCTGATCAAAAATTTACATACCCCAGTTCTTAATACTGTGTATTGCCCCCTTTAACATAAATGACCGCTTGAAGTCTTTTGTGGTATGTATAGATGAGGCTCTTTATCTTCTCAGATGGTAAAGCTGCCCATTCCTCTTGGCAAAAAACCTCCAGTTCCTGAAAATTCTTGGGCTGTCTTGCATGAACTGCACGTTTTTGAGATCTCTTCGGAGTGGCTCAATGAAATTGAGGTCAGGAGACTGAGATAGCCACTCCAGAACCTTCACTTTATTCTGCTGTAGCCAATGACAGGTCGACTTGGCCTTTGGATTTTGGATCATTGTCATGTTGGAATGTCCAAGTACATCCCATGTGCAGCTACCTTGCTGATTAATGCAAATGTTCCCCCAGTATTTTTTGATAACATACTGCATTCATCTTGCCATCAATTTTGATCAAATTTCCTGTGCCTTTGGAGCTCACACATCCCCAAAACATCAGTGATCCACCTCCGTGTTTCACAGGCCTTGTTGACTCCTCTCCTCTTTGTAGCATTTATGGTTGTGGCCAAAAAGCTCAATTTTGGTCTCATCACTCCAAATGACTTTGTGCCAGAAGGTTTGAGGCTGGTTTCTGTGCTGTTTGGTGTTTTGTAAGCGGGATACTTTGTGGCATTTGCGTAGTAATGGCTTTCTTCTGACGACTCAACCATGCAACCCATCTTACTTCAAGTGCCTCCTTATCATGTATCTTGAAACGGCCACACAACATGTTTTCAGAGAGTCCTGTATTTCACCTGAAGTTATTTGTGGGTTTTTCTTTGCACCCCAAACAATTTTCCCAGCAGTTGCGGCTGAAATTTTAGGTGGTCTACCTGACCGTGGTTTGGTTTCAACAGAACCCCCTCCATTTTCCCTCCATTTTCCACTTCTTGATTAGAGTTTGAACACTGCTGGCATTCTCAATTCCATGGATATCTTTTTATATCCTTTTTCCTGTTTTATACAGTTCAACTACCTTTTCCCGCAGATCCTTTGACAATTCTTTTTGTTTCCCCATGGCTCAGAAACGTGCAGCACTGGATGAAAGATGCAGGGGTCTGTCAGGAGTCCAGAAACTCATTAACCTTTTATACACACACACACACACTAATTACAAGCAAACAGATCACAGGTGAGGATGGTTACCTTCAACAACTTCCAGACCGAGACTCTTTTTGGAGTTCTGTGTTTACAAGTTAAAACCAGATTTTTTTTTTTTGTTGCTATAAAATTACTTAGAACCCCCAAACATTATATATTTTTTTTAACACCCTAGAGAAAAAAATGGCGGTCGTTGCAAAACTTTGTCACACTGTATTTGTGCAGCAGCCTGACAAGCGCAATTTTTTTTTTATTATTCATTTTTTGAGTTAAAAAAAATTAGATAACAGTAAAGTTGGCTCAATTTTTTTTTACCTTTTTATTGTGAAAGATAATGTTACACTGAGTAAATTGATACCCTACATGTCAAGCTTCAAAATGGCGACAAACTTTGCAACCTAAAAATCTCCATCAGCGTTGTTTAAAATTTCTACAGGTTACCAGTTTTGAGTTAGAGGAGGTCTAGTGCTAGAATTATTGCTCTCGCTCCAACGATCGCGGCAATACCTCACGTGTGGTTTGAACACTGTTTTCATATGCGGGCGGGACTTACATATGCATCTGCTTCTGTGCGCGAGCTTGCAAGGACGGGGCGATTTACATTTTTTTTTTGTTAACCACTTCAGCCCCGTAAGAATTTCCCTCATTAGGACCAGAGCACTTTTTGCGATTCGGCACTGCGTCGCTTTAACTGACAATTGCACGGTCGTGCAACAAACAGAATTGATGAATTTTTTACCCCCACAAATAGCTTCTTTTTTTTTTGTGGTATTTGATCACCTCTGCATCACTTATGATGACCTCTATAAACAAAAAATGCGACGATTTTGAAAAAAAAAAAAAAACAATATTGTTTTACTTTTTGCTATAATAAATGTCCAAAAAATTGTATTTATCAGTTTTGGCTAATATATATACTTCTACATATTTGTGGTGAAAAAAAAATCGCAATCATTTATGGTGTCCTTTTTTTTTTTTAATATCGGGACTACAATATTGCGGTGGACATGTCAGACATTTTTGGGACCATTGACATTTTATACAGCGATTAGAAATTTAAATAGCCACTTTTTACTGTGTAAATGTCATTGGCAGTGAAGTGGTTAACCAGCAGAGGGCAATCAAGGGGTTAACTGTGTGTCCCTAGGTGTGGTCTAAATGTGTGGGGGCTGGGCTGCCAGGGGCATAAGAGATCTAACTGATCCCGAGTACAGAGATCAGCAGATCTCTGTCATGACCCCTGACAGCGGGGAACTGCCATCTTTACATCGGCATTTCTCGGCTTTTCTTCCCTAACAGACGATCGTGGGTCGCTGGCGGACATCGAGTCCGCGGCCCCGCTCGGAGCGTGCGGCAGGCACGAGAGCGTGGCGCGTACTCGCCCCCTAGCCATTTTATAGACGGCAATTCTTGCTACACTGCCACTGCAGCAGTAAATCTACGTGACGCGGTCTGGAGCTGGTTATTTATTTTTTACATTGTCCTTAAAAAAAAAAAAAAATTGATCACTTTTATTCCTATTGAAAGAAATGTAAACATTTCTTGTAATACAAATAAGCATGCCAGGACCTCTTTAATATGAGATCTGGGGTCAAAAAGACCTCAGAGCTCATATTTACACTACAATGCAAGAAAATTAATAAAAATAAATGTCGTTTGGGGGGGGGGGATTCTCCTTTTAAGAGCTATGGGAGGAAGTGACATTTGACGCAATGCTATGGAGCCGAGCAGACGTCATCTTCCACTCACTAAGCTCCCAGGCACGGAGGAAGGAGGACACGATCATCTCTGCTGCTACTGGCGGGTCTGATTAAAAGTGATCGTGCAGGGAATCCGCCGCAGAGACCACTTTTATTTGAAAGTTGGCCGCCTGCTGTTTTTTAAAAATACAGGGGTTATGGTAGCTATTTGCTACCATAGTAACGGTATTCAACGGCAAAAAGCTGCCATAAAACGATGGCTGGTGGTCCGGACGTGGTTAATACCCATTCAAACCCCTTTGTGTCAACTTGTGTGCATGTTATCAGGCCAAAATCACCAGGGTATGTAAACTTTTGATCCAGGTCAATTGGGTAGTTTCTGTTATTCTGATTTAAAAAGAGTTAACACAGTTGATTGATAATAAATGGCTTCAGCCAAACACTAACCATGAGAGAAAGAAATGTTTTTGTGTTATCATAAATATTCTCTGAAAAATGGCCAAGAAATCATAAATTCTGCCAGGGTAAACTTATGAGCACAACTGTGTGTGTGTGTGTGTGTGTGTATATATATATATTTATATAATTTTAAATTTTTTTTGAAAACTGCTGTTTTGAATTGTCAGTACATCAAGATTGATCAAAGACCAGCTATTCATTGCTCAGTGCACGATGGAATATGACGAAATTAAAACTCCAAATGTAGATGAGGAATTGGCTAAAAGGGATGTTGAAGATCACACACACAGTCACTGGCAGCTCCTCAAAGAATCCCACGTGGACATGAAAAAAAGGATTGAACGGACCTCAGATTGGCATGGATAAAAACAAGACTGTTTAGCCTGGGTTCACACCTATGTGCATTGGATGTGGATTTCTCTTCATCCAATTCACATAGCAGGAGATCGTGACCGGCTCACACTTCTCTGCAGTGGATCCAGTGCAAATTGCAGAGGAGCGCTGTGCGTCTTTTAAATAGAATAATCTAACTTTAACTGAAAAAGACTAGCTGTTTTTTTTTTTTTATTATTATCTTTATTAAATAATTTTCAAGTTATACAACCAACATTCCACCCATTCTCGCAAATCACAGGTTCGGGAGGGGTGGCACAAAAAGATAGGCAAAATAAAAAGACTTACAAAGGAAAAAAAAAAACACATACCTCCATACCCCCACCCAACCATCACTCCCACTGCTTCTACTCCTAGTTTAAAACCCCATCCCTCTTTACTTGTGCGTCCCCCTATTCCTCCTCCCTTCTACTCATTACTTCCAGATATTGTTTTGTTTTAAATTTCTTCCAACTTTCCCAGATATCTCTGACCACCTCCTCTTCCTCGATTCCCTCTCATCTTAATTGTTCCAGTCTATATCTCTGATCCACTCTTTTGAGGCATTCTTTTATTTTTGGACCTTCTGGGTCCTGCCAATGCAGAGGAATTAAGCTTTTTGCTGCATTTAAAAGGGGTAAGGGAATTCTTATACTTTTTAAATGAGATCTCTGTCCCATGAAACAGACAGACCCATGGGTCCTCCATTATCTCTGTCCCAGAGATCTCCTTTATATATGTCAATACTTCTTTCCAATAGAGTCTACTTTTTGGACAATCCCACCATAGGTGTGCCATATTACCCACCTTTCTACACCCCTGCCAATAGTTGCCTGATGCTCCTGTTTGCATCCTCTGTGCTATCTCGGGTGTTCTCTACCACCTGGCTAGGGATTTGTAATTCATCTCTACCGTCTTGTTATCCACGGCGGAACAGGAAATCAATTTAAATATTTTCTTTAATTGAGTGTCATTTACTCGTGTGCCCAATTCTCTCTCCCATTTGTCGAGGTACAACGGTCTCCCGTTTCCCCTCTCCTCCATCAAAATCCCGTAAACACTGGATATCCCATTTTTCTTCCTATCAATGGAGAGACATTCCAGCGGGAGTAAATCCTTCCCCGATCTTATTGGCTGGGGGAGAGAGGCAACAAAGTGTCTCAGTTGGCAGTATCGCCATTTGTCGATTCCCAACCATTTTTTTTTCTTTTTAATATTCATTAGTGACAATAGTGTTCCTTTTTCCATTATGTCCCTTAGTTGTGCATTCTCTTTACCAATCCATTTCCCTGCAAAGTCACCCTTCCCCGGTAGGAATAAATTTGTGCCTGCTAGTGGTATCAGTGGTGAGTTATACCTCCCTTTCATTTTTGTATGTGTCATGTCCCAAATTCTAAGTGCTTCTTTCGTCAATTCTTGTGTTTGTGTGTCTAATTCTCAAAATTTTGGTGAGATCCAAACCATTTTATCCAGTGCAGTGCCACTAAGTGTTTTTTCTATTTTCACCCATCTTTTTTTCTCCTACGTTCACTGACAGACACAGCCATTCATTGACAAGTGGGGTTTATGCACATCCTACTAGGAGTAGACTAGGCAAATAGAAAAAAAGCAAGCTGACCCCTCCCAGGGGGCCGTCCTCACTCCAGTCTATAACCCCCCAGCTCTGCATAGCAGATCAGTTTTTTTATGTCTAGTGCAAGGAGTTAGACCTGGTTCCCTGCTGGGATCTGTGGTTCCCCAATTTTTTCTTCTTTTTTGCTTTTCTCAAGCTATCTGATGAAGACTGCTATCAAGTAGCGAGCTGGGGCATAGAGGATATCTCGAATCCTGAAATTTCCCCAGCTCAGCCGACCGATGCGAGCTACCCTTAGCCCTGGTGGGGTTCGCCGCATCGTACCTGTTTCGTGCGTGAGGATAGTGGGTGACCCCCACTTGCGTCCAATGAATGGGCTGTGCTCGCGTCCAGGGGCGCTTGGCCTGCAGCTGTAAGTGTAATTATAATACTTTGTGTGCATTATATTTTGCCTGCGCTAATAAGCGCACTTTATCAGCTCTTTTGCATAATGCATTTGAGGGCACTCGTGTTAAAGCAAGTAAGACAGACACCATAGCTATTCTCACATTGCAAGCTCGAAAAACAGTCCTCCCTAGCAATGCTTGGTGTTTTAATTTATATCATTCAGACATGGATAACAAAAGAACTTAGTGGCTTCACAATCAGCCAATCAGCCTCCAAGGCACAGTCGCATGACATGAGCTCAATGCAAACCACCAACCAATGACACACTTGTTTATATTCAAACGATACAATAGAAGAGGCTTGCATGCATGTGGATTGGCCACCCTGTATGAGCAACAGCTGTCTCCAGATAACAATGGAAGCCATGTGGAAGCATGGCTTCCATTGAAACCAATGCGTTATCTCACAGAGGCCCTCCAAGCAAAACGACATGCATGCAAAACCTCGAACTGCCATTACAACGAATCAAATACAGCTCTATGAACTATACTCCATAGTGATTATATTACTGTTCCATTAAAGGGTAAATTATGCACAAAGGAATATAGCTGTAGATTTCTGCCACATTGATCAGATGCGACAGAAAGCTTACAGATCATTATCCTTACATAAAAGGCAATACTGACTCCATTAAGGTATGATTGTGGTAAAGGTATTTTGTGCCGCGCTATCTGTGTAGTACAATTGGTAATATGTGAATTAATTGTGATTGTGTTAGGTGCAATAGTGTCAGTGATGAATGAATTTATGATTAAGCATTTCTTGTTCGTGCATTCTAATGATTAAAATATAAAGCCGTGGTGGCTTACATACATATATACCAAACCAAATTTTTCAGGTAAGTATGTGACATATAAAAAAACAGTGATTAGCACTTAATGATTGGTGACAGTTAAAGTAAATGTTGGCAGATGATGCCGGTGATGATACACTTAATAAAATTATATAAATAATAGTCCATAAAAGTTCTGTCAGATGGGTGAATTTAAAAATCTCTTAAGGGTGATACATATTGGTGCGCTGGGTAATACATCTGCAGTGATTGTAGTTGTGACTGATCCTTAAGTGTGTGCTCGTCCCTCACCTGAGGTGTGCTAGTAACCTTGCACATAAAGGTTTCTTTGTATGGGTGATTCCTTGTTCCTCCTGTGGGGATCTCCACCTTTTCTGTGTGCTGTCAGCTATGTTGCTGGTGACTTTTTAAAAATAGTCATACGGAGAGAGACCCTCCCGATCGGGTGGGTACAAAAAGAGAGAGGACTTTCCTTCGTGTGATAATGTTTTGTTTAAAACATTTATTTAAAACAAGCTTTTAAAATCAACACTCGCATTTACAAGTAAAACGAACGAGCGTTTCTCCTACGAGCGCCGAGCTCGTGTGCATTCAGTCTGAGCTTCCAAACATCTCTGCTGTCGCCACCCTACGTGTTACATCACAAAAGATCGAGATTTTTTATATTTTTATGGTGCGAATCTTGGGATACGGAGAGAAATAAAGGAGGCCCGGAGACCAGGAACACACAGACCGGGAGGAACGCCATCCCCAGAGCACACAGAGGGAGCTGTGCAAAATCTCCCAAAACGTGAACCCCTTGAGTGGGGAACGTTTTTCCAGTAAGCAGGCACCCAGGGTCATGAGGGGAGCACCTGATACAAAGCCGAGAGAAATATAGCACAGGTCACTTTAAATGAGCACCATATGAAATCTAGTTGGAGATCATATTTGGAAAGCCACTGTTGTTTTATCTTGAATTCTACGGAGGATTCCATTATTGTTTCTGAACTTTCTGAAGAGGATTTTAGACCATTTTGCTAAAACAACTGGACTTTTTTCACTCACATGTTTTATTGCATTTATTATTTTTGGTATCACCAAACACGAAGTACTTCTTAACCACTTCAGCCCCGGAAGGTTTTGCAGCTTTAGGACCAGAGCACTTTTTGCGATTCGGCGCTGCGTCGCTTTGACTGACAATTGCGCGGTCGTGCGACATTGTACCGATTTCGACGTTTTGGAAGGCCCCGACTTCACCAATTCTTCATGAAGCACAAACCACTATGGTTTTTATTATTTACGTTATTTTGTACACTCACTTTTTTCAGGTCAACAAAATCGTTTTACCAGATTTTAGGAGAAGTCTTTCAAGTCTTTGTTATTACCTTAGGAGGCATCTTAAGTTCTATTTTGTTGTCACCGAAAGGTTTATACTAGAGGTTGATCTAAAGTATACCACGAGTAAATTTCACTGGACACGATATAAAGAGAGCCGAAACATAGTCCACGAGGGGAGTACTGGGACCCACGGACGAATGACCTTTTTGCAAGGGGTGAGTTCCCCAAGTGC
>BLSH010325916.1:224574-236762 GCA_018402905.1 Glandirana rugosa | reverse complement strand
CAGGCAGCAGGAACATTTCATCATGGCATATAGAAGGAATAGAAAAAAAAAGGGTTTTGCAACACTGCGCATCCACTGAACCATAAAGCGGCTTGCACCACATTTTCAACAACATATGTGTGTACAAATAATAAACTTAAATAATGTGCAGTGCTGAGAAGTTATATCAAGTGATCAAAACCGGGAATTACCCCGATAAAATATCTATAAAAATGATAATAGTCCAAGAAAGTTCATCAAAAAAATTAATAAATAAATTCCAAACACCAACGTGAAAAAAACGATAGATAATTGGTGAGTGTTCAATATTCCATACTAGGCTATCCATACATGCGGTTTACCAGCTGATATCTGGTAAGAGTACCTCATCTGTAAGGTGGTGGATGCACTTCTTATGGTGGAACACTATGAAACATTGAACACTCACCAATTATCTATCGTTTTTTTCACGTTGGTGTTTGGAATTTATTTATTAATTTTTTTGATGAACTTTCTTGGACTATTATCATTTTTATAGATATTTTATCGGGGTAATTCCCGGTTTTGATCACTTGATATAACTTCAGCGCTGCACATTATTTAAGTTTATATAGAAGGAATAGAAACAAAACAACATGAGTATATATACCCCTACTTCCTTCAACCAGGATCCGATGAAAAAAACAAGAACTTCCCAAAATCTCCCAACCCCTTTAGAAAGGATTCCACCCTTCACTGGCTATAGCTCTGGCTCTCCCTAGCAGGGACCTAACTTTATCCATATGGACTTCGACCTTGTCACTAGTGCCTGTCATCCAGGTACAACAGTCTTCTGCTATGAACTCACAGAAACCCCCCTTTTGCGCTAAAAGGTAATCAAGTGTCATCTTTTCCTGTAATAGACTCTGTTGCTGTTCCTGTGAGATCTCCCTCACAGCTTCAACGGTTTCATTGAACATCCCATCCACAATGGATGAGAAATTGTTCAATCGTTTCCTAAGTTCAACCCCCACCCTGTCCAAGCAGGAAACCATGCCCAGGCCTTGTTGGAGTTGGTTAACAATTCCCTTTGAGCTGTCCCTCCCATTCTTACCTTCTCTCGCGCCATCAGATCATAACGATCGGCCACGACATAAGATGCTGGGACGAGTTTCACCATGCTTGCATTAGGTGGTATTAACTTATAAGCTGTGGAACGGCATAAGACGTAGTAGGGGCCTGTTAAAGTCGCCCAGGGGGACTCTACCGGCCCCCTGCATTGCGCAATAACAGGACAGTCTGGGGGATTCCTCCCTCAGTCTGTATGTCACACTCTTCCTACCAACAGATGTAATCTAGTCTATTGGTGCTACTAGAGAAGGATGGGGTCTAATTCATAAGATTGACTGTTATACCTTTCTCACAAACCGTGGATCCTACAAAACTACTCCTCTTACCAAACTTAAAGTTAAAGCACACTTGTGGGCCACTTAGTTGTCCGGATACCCATACTGGTTTTGTGAGGGAGGGGCAAGAACCAGAGCTAATGTTGAAACTGTAACTAATTTTTATCTTCTAGAAATGTATCGTTAAGTTAGTTTGTGTCTTTTTGAGATCTTTGCTAGTTTTTTCTTTTGTTTGCTTTTACCAATATGAACATCATATATACATACATATATATATATATACACACACATATATATACATATACATACACATCCATGTCATGTACTGCTGCCACTGCCAGGGTATTAAGGCTCGGTGGAGGCCTACAGTGTAAGTGGGTCCTGTTCACTGTTTTAGCTAGTTGGAGGTGCATTTAAAAAAAACAAGTTGGGATGTTTTATTGTTACCCCTGCTAAAATACATTAAGCTAAATAATATAAATAAAAAGATACTCCTTAGTCTTTGATGTGGTTGAGCAGCTTCTTGCAGTGGCTGGCATGGATACCGTTGTCTTGTCCCTCAAGCTTTAGGGAGGTCGGTGTCGTCAGCTGAACCTGGTATGGTCCATGTCGTCCTACTAGGTCACAAACTTGGTTAGAATTAGAGAGGTTAGTATTGTAAGTTTGAAAATTGTCATTCTCACCACCATTATCTCCCCCCTTTTCTTTCTCATTACAAAGAGGAAGAAAAGACGCACTGTTTAGAATGACGCAAAAAAAACAAAACAAAATAATGGCCACTAAGATTCCCACTTTGATTTAATGAAACAAAAAATGCAATTTTCCTAATTTCCAGCTCCCTTGTTGTCTCCTCGGGTTCACCATCAGGACTGCTCCAGAACCTCTGGAACTCCCTATCACAGTATGTCTAGCCAGGCCCTACCCTTCACTCAGGGACACAAAATCTCTGGGAGTAAATAGCGATGCACAGTGACACTGGGTAGGAAGCAGGTGTGAAATACACTTGGAGACACACAGATAGTCTGCCAAGTACATTAACATATCTTAGCCTGGGGCGATGAGCTAGATTTGAAAAGAAAGGGATGGCTGGGCGTGTATTGAATTGAATTACCCATGGGGGGTCTACTGGTCTTGAACACAACTCTTGTGGGCTACTTGCAAGTTAAAGTTCTACTTTGACCAAAATAAGAATATCACAATTTGTACATTTCCTACAACCAATGACAAACCTCTGTAACTCTTACTTTCACGTTCCTACAAAAATAACATATTATTACATACAAACAATGAGAATAAGACAAACGTTTAGATACAAATGCAAAGGGAGATATTTCATAGTTACCACGCTACTTAAAAAAACGTAAGCAAAACAAAGATGAAAACCAGACGGAGTAAACACTTTACCCAGCAACGTTCTTTCCAAGGGCTAACACGATACATTCCACAATGACCAGAAAATGATGTAATACACATCCAATCCTTCCCCGGCTTCCCTTAGTAAATCACATAACTACGGCTTTCCACTCTGGCCAGGTATACAAAATGCGCATCACCCGGACTGAAAGCGCACTCTGCATATCCTGTTAATACACCATAATAGATTTCTGAAGCCACAATATCACTATATCCAGCGTCTTTGTTGTCTGGAGCCTGGTCCTAATTCAGTAATGAACTTCTCCCACCTCCAGACATCAAAGGAACATCCACTTCTTTTGAGGGGTCACATGGCCTGAGCCCCAAACACAGACTTTATGTACCGCAAAGCTGTTTGGCTAGGTTGAGAGGCCTCGCTTCCCCCCTCATACATGGACGGCCCATCGCCCATGTCGATTCGAATCGACTTTTGCACCAAGTTTAGGAGCAACACTGCCGGGTGCCTTCTTTCGCAGTGCTAGCTTGCTTCCGACTCCGATTAGTATACACGGCTTCCCCGCCGGTCAGCTAGAAACCTCAACCCGGTGGATTTGTACGACTATACAGTTCAGCAGCTACCACTCGCTCCCCACCCCCGGTACTGACACGGTTACACATGGGGCGGGTTTCAGAATCTGCTCCTCACATGTTGAAGGCTGGAACAAGCGTGTCGCTTTCTCCCGTTTCACGTAGACCGGCCCAAAGTACACACATTCGTTCCGACCTAACCCGTGCAGCCAAACAGCCACGCAAGTACAATTAAATCCTCACTATACAAACCTTGGCTTATGTCCATTTCCTGATGTTATACTAAAGAAATTGAGATGCCGGTTACTGATTACACACTGAAAGGTATAATGTCTCTACCTGGAACACAAACTATGGAGAAAACACTATCCCTATAACACTAAATGCAAATTAGTCCCAAACAAACCTGATTTTAAACAAAACTGAATCCAATACAAGAATGGATCAGTTATACTCCACACTGTAGTCTATCATTGAAAATCAATGGTTACACAACAAAAATTGGGCAGAACCCTATGGAAAAGCTTAAACATAAATGCCTACATAAAACTGAAAAAGTTATAAAAACAAAACAGCTATATCCAAAAACAAAGATAAAATACGAAAACAGATGAATTGTATAAAGACGCTAAATCTGAACAAGTCAAACAAGGCTGGCTAAAACAGATGCAACAATCCTGTAAAAACGTCACATAATGACTCTTATAAAAAGTTGCTCTTTCCAAACAAAAATGTAAAAACAGTCAAACACGAAAAAAAACAAAAATGATGATGCAACGGAATTCAATATGGCATCTCAGCCATGTGGCCCCTTTGTCATTACCCCAAGATGGCGGCCACACCATGTGGGTTTCAATCACCATAACACAAAATGGCAGTAAGTGAAGCAACATTACAACCCCATGGCCCTCTTTACCAGGAGAAAATGACGCCAAACACGTGATGGAAACAAAACGACCGCACCAAGAACCACCAACCACAGTACAAATACGTGGATTTCGGTGTTAGAACACTAAAAACGCATAACACAGAATTTATCAACCGGATTTGAAATACGGTGTAGAAATTTACCATCCTCACTGAATGCTGATTTTCAGCTGCACGGCGCCATTCGCCACTAGAAACTCAGTCCAAAACTGGGATAGCCATGTGCTACTCAAACTTCAGTGTCTAAAACAACCAACGGTTTCATTAACAAATGAGTTGTACTATAAACAGACAGAACCAGAGCTGAATTACAGTGTAAAAAGCACAAAACCTCTTTACGATTACAATACTGTGTCTAAACTAAATTTGCCGCCAAAAAAATCAAAACCCTGCACATACACATGCTTTATGAAAAAGACGCAATCCGTAAGCAAGCACAGCACAAAAAGACCTCTATACACTGTAATGTTAACTCGGTTTCACACTTAAAGCTGAATAGCCGTCTAACAACAGATGTCTCTACCAAAAACGGAGTTACAGCTGGGACTACGCAAAACAACAGAACAACATTACAACAAAAATGATTCTGATGGAAATGGACTTAAGTACAATAACAAACTATTTTCACTTGAGACTGAAATATTGCACAAAAACAAAGCAATTAAAACCAGAAACTGAAATTCCTGCAGAAAATTACTTAATTCCACAAAATGCTGAAATTCGGTCCAAAAGCAAGTTCAGCAGAAACAAAATTGAAATTGTAACAATTTTACAACAAAATGGTGGTAACTTATGCCATTCCCGCCAAAAGCAGCACAAACTGAAATCTCTCCCCTTACAGACTGACAATACAATCTGAGACTCCAAACGAACGCTTAAACAAATTACCGCCAAATTACAACATAACACACACAACACTGATACAGATCACGCATTCAAAGCATATCCATAATCATACACACCGATCACGCACTCAAAGCATACAGTTACTCATAACACACACTTTAGGTGTATTGATTAGGACCTATAGAGGTTTTCTTCCTAATCAATAGACCTAACTACAATGATAACAAAGCAATTAAAAACCCCGCCAAATCCCGCCAGCAAAAAAGAGGAAAAACAGGTTCTTCTAGCAAAGCAGAATTTACCTGACACAGCGGACAGAGAAAGCAACATCCTAGACTCAGGACAACAAAAGATTTCAAAAATTTAAATAAAATTGGTTTTACCAATAGCCGGCTGTTTTGATGTTCTGTCCGGATCACTTCCTCCCTTCGGTCCGCTGTGAAAGAAATTTCTGTAGGCTCCAAAAATTCTCTGACTCGCCATTCTGTAAGGGCAATTATAATACCTTGTGTGCATTATATTTTGCCTGTGCTAATAAGCGCACTTTTTCAGCTCTTTTGCATAATGCATTTGAGTGCACTTGTGTTAAAGCAAGTAAGACAGACACCATAGCTGTTCTCACATTGCAAGCTCGAAAAACAGTCTTCCCTAGCAATGCTTGGTGTTTTAATTTATATCATTCAGACATGGATAACAAAAGAACTTAGTGGCTTCACAATCAGCCTCCAAGGCACAGTCACATGACATGAGCTCAATGCAAACCAACAACCAATGACACACTTGTTTGTATTCAAACGATACAATAGAAGAGGCTTGTATGCATGTGGATTGGCCAGCCTGTATGAGCAACAGCTGTCTCCAGATAACAATGGAAGCCATGTGAAACATGGCTTCCATTGAAACCAATGCGTTATCTCACAGAGGCTGTCAGGACCTGGGATTGAACCTGGGACTTCTTCCGTGTCTGGCATTGATCCTTCTCACTGAGCTATCTGAGATGCTGGACAGCTCCTTGCCTGATCTGTTGGATATTCTGCCTGGTCCATTAGACAACCCTGTCTTATGTCTTGATTGCTGGTGAACCTTGAACTTCTTGCTCCTCCCATGAACTTCCTTTATAAGCCTTGTCTCTGCACTTCCTCTTTGCCAGGTTATTGTGCTTTATTAGCCAGTGCCTTGCTTTGTCTTCCCTGCTGTTGTCCGGATTTGCTACCATTCTTTATCGACCCTTGGCTTGTTCCACGACTACTCTACTGCCTGATCCCAACCTACAACTACTCGTTACCGACCTTTTGGCTTGATTACTGACCACGCTCCCGTCTGATCCTTATCTGCTCATCCGCTACTGGACCCCGGTTTGCTAACACCCTGGTGGGGCAATCCTGAGGACCGCGACCTGGTACTGACACACAGCTAAGTCCATCTCCACCATCAGGAGCTCTGGTGAACACCGGTCGGTACTTAGATTCCACACCTCAGGTGAGCCTGTGTCATCTGCCAGGGTGACTACGAAACTGCTATAGCAACTGGTCTTCGAGCCTGACGCTTGATCGTGACAGAGGCCCTCCAAGCAAAACGCCATGCATGCAAAACCTCGAACTGCCATTACAATGAATCACTATCAAATACAGCTCTATGAACTATACTCCATAGTGATTATACTACTGTTCCATTAAAGAGTAAATTATGCACAAAGGAATATAGCTGTAGATTTCTGCCACATTGATCAGATGCGACAGAAAGCTTACAGATCATTATCCTTACATAAAAGGCAATACTGACTCCACACCGCAAGTACATCGCCGCCAAGCAGATCAATCTGTACTTAATACAGGGGTCCCCCATTGACGGTAATACACCCGCGCCACAGAACGTGCATTGCACCTCAAAGATCCGGACCGGCGTTTGCTCCAGCAATAACTGCTCAGGGCGCCTGCCGGCCGGGATGGTCGGGCGGGTAGCGCGTGGTTATCAAATAATGGAAGGTTTCCATTGTAAATGGCCTTTCCTCAATATCGGTTAAAGCCATATTCGCTGTACACAGCGAATATCGGTAAACCGACACTGGGAGACACTGTGACAATACATAATAAACATATCCTAAATTTCTACAACAAGCATCCCTCCCCACCTGATGGGAGGAAGGTCTGCTACCGGGTGGCTACCCGCTACGCCCGTCAGATTGGTAAGTGACCCCCCCTCTCCCCCCCGGGGGTGCGGGGGGGGACTGGGCAATTTGCGGACTCTGCCGGCCGGTGGAGGGTTCAGGGCTACAGGTTCCCCTTTTGTTTTTGTCTGTCCTTCGCCCCCCCCCACCGCACCCCCCACGCTAAAATCCGCCATGCGGCGATCCGCCACCATTTTTGCTGAAGCCGCAGCCATTTTGTGGGCTGTTTGGCCTCTTGTGGATGCTTGGCGGCCATTTTGCCGTAGTCGCGGCCTGTGTGGAGCACGCTTTGGCCTCTTGTGACCGCTCGGCGGCCATGTTTGGTGTGCCTGCTGCAGAAAACGTGCCGCTGGCGCCGTTTCTTCCTCTTTCCCTCGGGACAGTGGTGAAAGCACAGCGGCGGTGACGGCACAAGACAGGCGGTCAGCACTCCTACTGGGATGCAGCGCTTGAAGGGCAATTGTAACAGCAAGTATAGCTGGCTCTCCCTGGGGTGTCGGTGGCGGTGGGTGCAGTCCTCCTGGGTATTCTCCCAGTTGCTCTGTGGGGCAGTGGTGGGGCTGCATTGTGGGGGTGTCAAGGCCTTTAGGCCTAGCAAGTGTTCCGGTGGCACAATGGCGGCTGAACCTGCGGGTTCTTCTCCGGAGGGATCTGTGGAAGCGCAGGCTGCGCTGGGTCCTCTGGTTCCCCTGGACTAGTTAAAGTCCATATTGGGGGGAGTTTTTCTCCCGGGGTGCCGAGCCGTGCTAAGGGGTTGGCTAAAAAACGTCCACCCCCCCTCCATCTTCAGGGGAGGATTCTGAACCGGAAGCGGCCTCAGTGGTCACAGGGACCCCCATGGAGCTCTCAGATGGTGAACTGGAGCCCTCGGATGGTGAGGAAGACCAGGGGGCCTCGGTGGCTCACGAGAGGGTGCTGGTGGCCTCCCTGATTACCGATATCCATGCGTCTATGCGGTTGGACCAGGCCGGGGAGTCGCAGGAGACTGCCTATGTTTGTGGGTCCTTTAAGCCGTCTCGGTCCCCTAGGGCATATCCTTATGCTCAATTTTTTGACCAGCTGGTCTATAAGGAATGGCAGCGTCCACAGAATTCCTTTTCATTGCCCAAACGTTTCGCTGTGCGCTATCCCTTTGAGGACAGTTTTGTGCAGAAGTGGGCATCCCCCACAGTGGACCCTCCGGTGGCTCGTCTGAATAAGGTGACGACCATCCCCTTGGAGGGGTCTCCCTCTTTTAAGGATCCGCCGATAGGCGGACGGAGGCGGTATCCAAGGCACTGTTCTTGGTGGCGGGGTCGGCCATGAGACCAGCTATGGCGTCGGCCATGGTGGCGAAATCCCTTATGGAGTGTACGACTGAGTTGCACAATGAGTTGGGCTGCGGATGTTCGCCTGAGGCTTCACAGCGGACGGACCATCTGATACAGGGTCTCCGGTACCTGTGTGACGCAGCTTTGGACCTGCTCCCCATGTTGTCTAAGATGTCTGTTTTTGCAGTCATTATCAGACGGGTGCTGTGGTTACGCTGTTGGTCAGGGGACCACGCAAGGTCCTCAAGGATCTTCCCTTTCAGGGTGGTCGGCTCTTTGGGGCACAATTGGATGAAGTCATTAAGGATTTCACCGGGGGAAGAGTACCTTTCTCCCGGAGCCCAGGCAGCGGAAATTCCGCCGTAAGCAGGGTCCTGCATCTTCGGTTTTTTCGTGTGCCCGGTTCAAGGCCCGGCAAGTCTGCCTCGGGGTCCTGGCAGCGCAAGAACGAAAAGACGGAGGAAAAGTCCTCTTCCGCATGATGGGTTGCACTTCTGGGTTTCGCAGACAGGTGGACTGCCCGCATTTCTGACCAGTGGGTGCAGGAAGTGGTGTTCTCTGGATACAGGATAGAGTTCAGCACTCTACCCCCAGACAGGTTCTTCCCATCGAACTTGAGACTCCCTCAGGGGCGTCGAGAGGCTCTCCTAGGGGCTGTTCAGACGCTCTCCGAACAAGGGGTGATTGTGCCGGTACCTCCGCTGGAAAGGTTCTGCGGCTTCTATTCAAACCTCTTTGTGGTGCCCAAGAAGGGTGGGTTCCAGCCAGTCCTGGACCTAAAAGCGCTGAACCACTTTGTGAAGGCGCGAAAATTCAGGATGGAATCTGTCCATTCGGTCGTGGCCGCCCTGCACCAAGGGGACTTCATGGCGTCTCTGGATATCAGGGACGTGTATATCCATGTTCCCATTTGTCTCCGACACCAGCATTTTTTGCGCTTTGTGGTGAGGGATCTACATTACCAATTTGTGGCACTTCCCTTCGGTCTGGCCTTGGCTCCTCGGGTATTCACCAAGTTGGTGGCTCCGGTGCTGGCGCTATTGAGGCAGAGAGGCATTGCAGTGGTAGCATACCTCGACGACTTACTCCTGTGAGAGGAGTCTGCTTCGGCCCTGGAGGAGAATGTAGCTATCACCATGGCCTCGTTGAGAGACTTCGGTTGGCTGATCAACCTGCAGAAGTCGACGTTGACCCCGTCCTGTCGACTGGAATATCTGGGTCTGATTCTGGACACGGAGCAGGAGAAGGTGTTCTTACCTCCGGCCAAGTTGCTGACACTGCAAGCAGCGGTGCGAACCCTGCTGTCACGCCAGTGGTCCTCCTTACGGTTCTGTATGCGGGTGTTGGGGCTCATGGTCTCGGCCTTTGAGGCGATACCTTACGCCCAGAGTCACACTCGGCTCCTACAGCAAGCGATTCTGTCACGGTGGGACAAGTCTCCATTTTCCCTGGACCAGCTGATCAGATTGGATCATCAGACCAGAGGATCATTGACTGGTGGCTTCGGGCCCTGGCTCTAACGTTGGGGAAGTCATTTCTTCCCCTGAATTGGTCGATAGTCACGACGGACGCCAGCCTATCGGGCTGGGGGGGTCCTGGGGCAGCTGTCTGCTCAGGGCCGTTGGTCGGCGCAGGAATCCCGCCTTCCGTTAAATGTGCTGGAGCTGAGGGCAATCAGGCTCTGCCTCTCCCACTGGACGGTAAGGCTGTGCGGCCTTAGAGAGAGCTGGCACGTGAAGTTCTGCCCACCAAAGGATCAGAGCTGCCTCCGCGGCTGCTGCTGCGCTTCTTGTTCCGCCCTGATGGTTCACATACGCCACAGCCATGGCATTGTCCCACTGAACCCGAACAGGGAGGCCTCGCAGCCTTTCTGTCCAATGGGACAGACAAAGTCTGATTGCTCTCAGTTCCGGTACATTTATCGGAAGACAAGCTTCCCGCACTGACCAATGACCCTGGGCAGAGAATTGCCCCAGGACTCCTCCCCAGCCCGATAGGCTGGCATCCGTCGTTACTATCGACCAATTGAGGGGAGGAAAACTTTTCCCCAACTTTAGGGCCGGAGCCCGAATCCACCAAATCAAGGATCCTCGGGACTGATGATCCAACCTGATCAGCCTGTCTAGGGATAGGGGAGATTTGTCCCACTGCAACAAAATTGCCTTCTGCAGGAGCCGAGTGTGACTCTGGGCGTAAGGTACCGCTTCGAAAGTCAACACCATGAGCCCCAACACTCGCATACAGACCCGTAAGGAGAACCACTGGCGTGATAACAGGGTTCGCACTGCTGCCTGAAGAGTCAGGAGCTTGCTTGGTGTTAGAAACACCCTTGCCTGTACCGTGTTCAGAATCAGACCCAGGTATTCCAGCCGGCAAGACGGAGTTAATGATGACTTCTGCAGGTTGATCAGCCAACCAAACTCCTCTAACGTGGACACCGTCATTGTCACGTTCTCCTCCAGAGCTGTAGCAGACTCTGCTCTCAGGAGTAAATCGTTGAGGTACGCTACAACCGCGATACCTCTCTGTCTCAGCAATGCCAGCACCGGGGCCACCACCTTGGTGAACACTCGAGGAGACGAGGCCAGCCCGAAGAGAAGAGCCACAAACTGGTAATGCAGGTCTCCCACTGCGAACCGCAGAAAACGCTGATGACTGAGACAGACCGGAACATGGAGATACGAATCCCTGATATCTAAGGACGCCAAGAATTCTCCTTGGTGCAGGGCGGCCACGACCGAGCGGATGGACTCCATCCTGAAACTCTTCGTCTTTACGAATCGGTTTAACGCCTTCAGGTCCAGAACTGGTCTGACCCCGCCCTTTTTGAGCACCACAAAAAGGTTTGAGTAAAATCCGTGAAATCTTTCCACCGTGGGTACCGGTACGATCACCCCCTGTTCGGCGTGTGCCCGAACTGCGCCTAGAAGCGCCTCCCGATGCTCCTGAGGGAGCCTCAAGTTTGAGGGGAAGACCCTTTCTGGGGGCAGAGAGCTGAATTCTATCCTGTACCCGGAGGACACCACCTCCAGTACCCACCGATCGGTGATGCGGGCAGCCCATCTGTCTGCGAACCCCAGTAACCGCCCCCCCACCCGTGAGACGGGTGGGGGCAACCCATCATGCGGAGGTAGATTTATCCTTCGCTTTTTTGGACTTGTGCTGCCAGGGCCTTCTACTGAGCCTTCCCGGCTTTGAAGCCCTTACCCGCTGCGCCGGGTGCCCGAAAAAACTTCTGACCTGAAGAGACAGGGCCCTGCCTACGGCGAAAATCTTGCGGCTTTGGCTCTGGAAGGAAAGTACTCTTCAATCCTGTGACCAAACAGACCACTTACACGTGTCCGACTTCATGTCGCCCGTGTTGTAAACCTTCTTCCAGAGGCGATGTATACGGTACGACGAAACCTGGAAGAAGGGTATAACAGTTTTTACAGACAAAAAAGTTAACAATAGTCCGCCCACGACACCGAGGCGAGAACCAGCCCGCTGGTCCGAAGTTTCTTTCGAGACCGTCTGGAAGGGAAAGTCCCTCTTGAAGACAAACCGGGTGTCAACCTACTTTAGTAATTCCTAAAGTGTCCTAACTTCTCATGAAAGGAAGGTCTCGGTTTCGGCGTTCTAAAAGCGGCATCC
>BLSH010325916.1:210581-220956 GCA_018402905.1 Glandirana rugosa | reverse complement strand
GTTAGCACTTCCTGGGCTTTCAGACACCAGGCTTCGGTGTCCCAGGTGTGCAAGGCGGCTACTTGGGCCTCGGTGCACACTTTTGTTAAGTTTTACAAAGTTGATGTGTCAGCATCCACGAATGCTGCTTTTGGCCGTAAAGTTTTACAGGCGGCGGTGTAGGCGCGGCTGGCGCTTCCTGAGAGGATTCTGTTGGGTACAGTTGTTATTGTTTACCCACCCCTCTTGAATGACACTGCTTTGGGACATCCCCACTTGTCAATGAAGGGCCGCGTCTGTCAGTGAACGTAGGAGAAAATAGGATTTTATTAAGAACTTACCGTAAAATCCTTTTCTCTGAGTTCACTGACAGACGCAGCACCCACCCCTCTGTGTTGCGTTTGTACGGCTTGTTACAAACTGATATGCTATGCAGAGCTGCGGGGTTGTATGCAGGAGTGAGGACGGCCCCCTGGGAGCGGTCAGCTTGCTTTTTTCTATTTGCCTAGTCTACTAGTAGGATGTGCATAAACCCCACTTGTCAATGAAGGGCTGCGTCTGTCAGTGAACTCAGAGAAAAGGATTTTATGCTAAGTTCTTAATAAAATCCTATTTTCTTGATCTCCCCTGGTCCACTCAATCACTCTTGAGATCAGGCCAGCATAATAATATAGTTTTAAATCTGGGACTGCGAGCCCCCCATTATATTTATTTTTCGTTAATTGTGCAAATTGGATTCTAGGCTTCCTGTTTTGCCAGACAAACCTTGACTGCATCCCCTTAAGTGTTCTAAAATATATTTGTGGTACTGGGATTGGTAGCATTTGAAACCTATACAGTACTTTAGGAAGTATAATCATTTTTATAACATTTATCCGCCCAATCCAGGAAATTGGTTTATTTGTTGCATTTCGTATTATTTCTTTCATTTCATTTAATAGTGGTATAATTACTCTGGTATAATTTCCTGGGATCTCTTGTCAGTTTTATCCCTAAATATTTTAGTTCTGATGGCACCCAGGAGAATGGGAAAGAGGCCTTCAGGTCTTGTTCTTCCTTTTTGCTTATATTTATATTCAGAATTTCTGTCTTTGCCCAGTTAATTTTTAAATTTGAGAGGTCCCCATAGCTTTTCAAGATTTTTAAATAGATTGGGAAGAGATATTCTGGGATTAGTGTGGTAGAGCAAAACATTGTCCGCATATGCAGCACATTTGTGTTCCTCCTCACCAATCCTAATTCCTTTTATGTCCGCATTCTTGCGGATTATAGACAGCAATGGCTCGTAACACAAACAATAGAGGTGACAGGGGACAGCCCTGCCTAGTGCCATTATACATTTCAAATGTTGTTGACATTATTCCATTAATCTTTATGTTAGCATTCAGATGGTTATAAAGGGATTTTATCATTGACAACATTCTAGGGCCTAACCCTATCGCCTCCAGTGTGCCCAACATGAATCCCCAGTCCACTCTGTCAAACGCTTTTTCTGCGTCTATAGACATGAGCAGACTGGGGATTCCCCCTTTCTTCATTTTATTCAACAGAAGAAGTGATCTCTTCCTTCCCTTCTTGGGACAAAGCCCCCCTGGTCGGGGTGGATCCAATCCTTCATCAGAGTTTTCATCCTATTTGCGAGTATTTTTGCAAATATTTTTGTATCCGAGTTCAGCATCCAGTAATGCTATTGGCCTATAACTTGAACAAAGGGTCAGGTCCTTCCCCTCTTTGGGTAATAACACTATGGAAGCCATCACTGATTCTCTTCTCATGTCCCAGTCTCCTCCCAAGCCATTCATATATGAGCACATCCTCTCTAATAGTTGTTCCTTAAACAATTTATAATACCTATAGGTGAACCCATCTGGACCTGGACTTTTACTTGGGGAGGCCTCTTTTTTTTTGCGGAGTCAATTTCTCCTATGGAGATAGGTTTTTCCATGAATTCCAATTTTCCATCAGTTGGCTTCGGTAGATCTGCTAATCTCAGGTACTCTTTGATTTTTATTTGTGAGTTTGGATCTTTTCCTTCCTGTCTTGGCCAAGTAAGAGAGTAAAGAGCACTCTAGTAATCCTGGAAGACTTCTGCTATTTTTGAAGTTGTATATACTGTTTGACCTTTTTTATCTTTTATTTTCTCAATAAAATTTCTCGATTTATTTTTTTTTTTCTTCCTGAGCATATTTGCTAATTGCTTACCTGGTTTATTGGCGCCTTGGTATCTTTCCCTATCCAGCCTATTATATACTCTTCTCATCTCCTGGTCCATTACATCCTTTAGTTTATCCCTACATTGGGTTAATAGCTGCCTCACCTCTTCCTCTTGTTTCTGTTTATGTTTTTGTTCCAGCTTGTATATTTCCTTTATTAGTTCTTCCTTAATCCTACTTCTTTCTTTTTGGCTCCTATAGCAATTAGTATTCCCCTTATGTAGGCTTTATGGGTCTCCCAGATGGTTGCTTCGGATGTCTCGTTGTTACTATTACTAGAAAAGAATTGTATCAGTTCTGTCTTTAGCCTTTCTCTCACTTCACTATCTATTAGTAGGCTTTCATTTAAGCGCCAGCTACACATCTTATTATTGCTTTCTGAGAATCTAAATTTCATTGTGGCCAGGGCATGATCTGACAATGTTGTTATTTCAATTCTTGATGTTTTAACCCTTTCCAGGTTTCTATGCTCAATTAGGAAAAAGTCAATCCTGGAGTATGTCCCAAGGACGGGAGAGTAGCATGTATAATCTAATGTTTTTGGGTGCTGGATCCTCCAAACATCCACCAGTTGGTTTTGGTACAGGGCTTTCTTTATCCTATTTAGCGGTCGAGACCTCTCCCGTGCATGTGACGTATTATCCAGTCTGGGGTTCAAGCAGAAGTTAAAGTCCCCAGCTAATATCACCGACCCCTCTTTAAACTCATTTAATTTTCTAATAATTTCCTCCAGGTACCCTGATGGGTTCTTATTTGGGCAATATACGTTGGCTAGCATGCACTTATTATTGCCTAGCTTCCCCTTCAAAAATAGGAATCTTCCTTCGGGGTCTACCATTCTCTCCTCCATAATAAATTGGGTTGTCTTTGAAAAGCCTATTGCTACTCCCTTAGCTTTTTTGTCCTGGAATCACCATAGTACCATATTGGATGCTCCTTTGAGAATAATTTGATGTTGGAATCATGGGATATATGTGTCTCCTGAAGTAATATTACTCCTGCCTTATAATGTTTCAGCTCTTTCATTATGTATTTTCCCTGGTATGTTCAGGCCTCTAACGGTATACGTTATGAAATTTATATCCACCATACTACATTTCTGGCTTCTGATTTTTCCTTATCTCTTCTTCCTGAGTGGGCCATGATATGCGTGGTATCAGGGTTTTTTTTTTCTTTTTGGATTTTCTTCTCCTTCTGGCAGTCTGGGGTGTCATTATCTATTCCACCCCTTCCCTCCCCTCTCCCCCCATCCCCACTCCCACCCTCGGTGCCATCTGCTCCTGTTGAGCTTTGGAGTCCTCCCGGAGGCTCCAAATACCTCTTCCTGCCCATGGAGGACTCACCACCCTTGGGGTTGGACTCTAGCCGTGGCAACCGGTCTCCCTGCTCCCCCCTCTGGGTGAGCAGTTTTGAAACTGAGTATACCTACCGACCCACCACCTTATTCTTCCTCTGTTGTCTCTCCCCATGTCCCTTCTCTACCATTCTTTCCTCCCCTCGCCCATCCCCACCCGCCCCCCGAACCCATTAACACTCCAATTTATATTTCTAATTTTTTTTTTTTTTGCTTCCACTAACTGCCAAGTTCGTATCCCATTGTCCCTCAATTCTTCTTGTTTATCATTCCAACCTGCGAGATTTGGCACGGGGATATCTAATTTCTGATAGAAAAGGTCCAGGTCCTCCAGGAACTTAAGTCTGGCTGATCTGCCCTCTTTCCTGCCTACCAGAGACGCCGGGAAGGCCCAAAAGTATTGGATGTTATGTAGTCTCAGCACTTCTAAGAGAGGTTTCAGGGATCTTCTTCTTGCTAACGTTTCTGATGATAAATCCGCAAATACTTGCAAGGATGCACCTTCAAATTTTACCTGCTGGATCGTTCTCAGCTTCTCCCAGATTTGTTCTTTATCCTTATAGTTCTGGAATCTTACAATCACGTCTCTGGGGAGCTCTTTTGCGATGTTTGTTGGTTTCCTGATCCTGTGAACTCTCTTTGTCATGAATTTCTCTGATTCTGCTTTCCCCAGCATTGGGCCAAAGACTTTATCTATTGCTTCTTGTAAGTTCTCCTCCGGGGTGCCCTCTGGTAAGCCCCGAATTCTCAGATTCCTTCTATCCCGGTTCTCCTGATCTTCTAGTTTGTACTTCAGATTTCATTCTTCCATCTGTATTTTTTTCAACTGATCTTTCAGACCTTTTATTTCTTTGGCTTGTGAGTCTATTGTATTTTCTGTATTTTCAACTCTTTTCAGGATTTGGTTCAGATCCTCATGAAGAATAGCCATATCTTTCTTTAGAGAGAGTTCTAGCATAGAGAACATTTCTGCTATTTCATTTTTTGTTGGTAATACTGGTTCCATTCTGCTGTCTTCCCTCTGGCTCACTGCCTGTTCTGCTCTCCCCCATTGAGTTCTCCACTATTGACTGATTTGGGGTGCCCTGGTCTGGGGGTGGTTTATTCTGGCCCTTTTTGGTTCCAGTAGGTGTCTGTTTGTCTTTATTTTCTTTCTTTATATTAGCTTCAGGACTCCCTTGTGCCCCTTCCTGTGTCATATATTTTTTAATTGTCCCTGGGCTGGTGCTGGTTTTGGGGAGGGAATTGGGGGTGCTCCTTTTTGAGCTTTCCCCTTCATTTTCTCCTTTCTCTTTTCTCTTTTAATCACTTTCTACCAGTGTCTTTGATGGTTTAGGGCTTTCGATATTAAGGCTATCCAGCCCTTTATCCTATGGTGTTACCGTGCCCACCTCCCGGGCCTTTTGCCTAGTCTCAGTGTGTTGCTTATGAACCTTACTTCTTCCAGGGACCCCACAGTCCGTATGTATATGCCAGATTTCTCTGAAGAGGAGGAGGCAGCTATAAAGTTCAATTGCACAGACAAAAATGTATATCACTCACCCCTCCAGACGCCTTGTGCAGTCAGGTAGCCTTTTGTAGTAGTGGGTCTTGTTACTTTCTTGACCCCTGCAAATCCCTTCTTCAGTACTCCAAATTTCATCCAAAGGGGTCCAGGAGACCCAGCTCCCCTCCTGGGGTGCTGTGGTTGATAATTGAGTTTTACAGACGGTTGGGGGGGAGTTATCGCGGGTACCCTGCCACCCTAAGTGTGGCAGGAAGCCGATTTTATATATGACCTCCGCTAACCCTTTCCCTGATGTACACCACCCTTCCCTATCCGCTGTTATCTTGGCCTCTATGAGGGAGAGGTGCACATGCGGATATACCACCTGTTAGGAGTAATGGACAGAGTTTGAGTCTCTCCCTAGATGGGGGGAGTATGGGGGCGCTCCGAGCCCAGAGTCTGACCGAGGTGAGACCCCTTTAGGCGCTGTATCACCGTGTTGAGGGAGGAACGGGGGGGAGCAGCAGGGGAGCAACAGCGGGTCTCTGCAGCCCACTGCAACTAGCAGAGTCTGCACCCACTCTTCGCCGCTCGGCTCAAACCCCTTTCTCTCTCTCTCCTCACCTCCCGGTCTCCCAGTCCCAGTTGGAGTCTCCCTCCTCACAGCCCCAGTCCTCCCTCTCAATCCCACACAGGGAGACCACAGGGCACAGCTGCGTCTTCACTTCCCGATCGTGGGACGAGGTTCCGACCTTCCTGTCTGTGCTACATTTGCAGCCGCAAAAGGTATGCGGGGTGGGACCGACGTCCATGGGCCACTCGTTCTCCGGCGTCCTTCGTGGTGGTGGTGGTAGTGGTGTCGGCTGGCTCTCAGCCTCTGACCCACGCCATCTTCAGGCCCCTCCCCCACCTGACTGCAGCTGTTCTAATTATTGATGTCAATAAACAATTGGCATATAGAGATAAGCGTGAGTCCTCACATCGTGCTCAATATTATAATGGAGTATCTACAACTCCCACTAAATAATGAAAGACTAAATTACTACTCAATACTAATTAATAAAGTGCATGAATCTAAGTAAACAAATAAGATATTTCTTAGTTGTGCAAAAATGCAAAATATTGTGCAACAAAATAAATAAAGTGCAATCCAAATAGTGCAAAAATACAGATAAAGTGCAAAGAATGCTACACAATAGTGAAGAAATATTTGAAGTGCTAGTGCAATAGTCCGAACAAATGTGCATATAGTGTTCAATAAAAAAACAAAATAATGTCCAATATTAAAAATTCAGAAAAAAAAATTCAAAACCACTGAGTGCTCCCACCACAGAGTGAATCCTTCACCACTCTCTCTAGATAGAACTCACAAAAGTAAATGGCTGGTAAAGTTATAAACCAGAAATTTGAGCTCGCTCTCATCTCACAGTCATCCAATCTTTCCTCAATCAGTCTCATCTTATAGGTCTCGCCATCCAGCATATAAAATTTACCAGAAGGAAGGAGGCTTCCCATAGTGTAAAAACGTTCAGCAGACTTTTATTAAAAACAAACAATTGTTCCACTCTCATGTTATAAGTGCTTGAGTCGGCACGACGGCATACACGCTCAGTCTCAAAAGCCGCTCCCCTCCGGTCCTATCACAGACCGCGGGCTCTGACCTAGTATACGCGATATTGTCAGCGTCCCTGCCCCACTGTAGCATTCTTTGCACTTTATCTGTATTTTTGCATTATTTGGATTGCATTTTATGTATTTTGTTGCACGATATTTTGCATATTTGCACAACGAAGAAATATTTTATCTGTATATTTGCTCATATTTGTTTACTTAGAGTCATGCATTTTATTGATTATTATTATTAGTATTGAGTAGTAATTTAGTATTTCCATATTTAGTGGGAGTTGTAGATACTCCATTATAATGAGCACGGTGTGAGGACTGTGCATCTTTTGGTCTGTTTTAGGTCTGAATTCAGCCCAAAATTCGGGCTGAATTGGACCTGAAATGCTGAACGGAGACACGCTGGACTACTGCTGTGAGCTGCTGTGATCTCCAGTGCGAACCCAGCCTAAATCAAAGACACACTTACATGTAAAACTCTGGTCTCATGCTCCAGTGGTGAATTCAGGTACATGCAGGGAAACAGCTGCAGTTGTCAGGATGGACTGCACAATGGCTGTAGAGCACAGGCAGGGACCAGCAGCAAGGACGGAATGCCGGTGGTAGCTCTTGCCTTCACAACACCGCTGGTAGAGACCTGAGATGAGGGGGAGGGGGTGGGCCACAACGTGTTTCTGAGGCCCCATCTCCATCAGCCAAGGCCGCCCAGGGAAAAGGGAAACACTTTAAATATGACAGCTCGGCTCAGGAGTAGCCAATCAGAGGGGAAAGGGAGAAGTCAGCCATCTGCAAATGAAAACCGCTGACAAAACGGAAGACATTGGCAGGAAGAAGAAAGAATCACAGATTGGCTGTGTATGGAAAGGGGACACATGGCACCAAGTCTCACAGACAATGTTCCAAGTCCACCCTAACATCGTGATAAAACCAGGCCTTTTTTTCTCAGAGAATAGGTGCAGGAATTCACCCTCCCCAGCCAACTTCCTGCCTCCAACCATGCTGATCCTTGAAGAGGAGCAAAACAACATCAAATAATCTGCACTTTGCACAAGATGCAAGAGGCACAGCGTACCACACTCAGGAGTGAACAATACACAGGGCTCTGGAGTGCATACTGTACAGTGCTGAGGTGTGCATATCACACAAGGCACAGAAACAAATCAACACAAGTGACATACATATTCCTTCCCAAAGTAACCATCTATTCCACACCACTGTGTCTCCCATTCACAGCTCACCTCTATAACCTTCATTCACTCTTCCCCTTGTCCACAGCTCACCTATTCTTCCTCTGTCCACAGCTCACCTCTTCAACACTCATTCACATCTCACCTCCTCTTCCCATTGTCCACAGCTCACCTCTTCTGTTCACATCTCACCTCCTCTTCCCTTTGTCCACAGCTCACCTCTTCTACCTCTGTCCACAGGTCACCTCTTCTTCCTCTGTCCATAGTTCACTTCTTTCTCTGTCCACAGCTCACCTCTTCAATCCTCGTTCACATCTCACCTCCTCTTCCCCTTGTCCACAGCTCACATCTTCTGTTCGCATCTCACCTCCTCTTCCCCTTGTCCACAGCTCACCTCTTCTTCCTCTGTCCATAGTTCACTTCTTCCTCTGTCCGCAGCTCACCTCTTCAACCCTCGTTCACATCTCACCTCCTCTTCCCTTTGTCCACAGCTCACCTCTTCTGTTCGCATCTCACCTCCTCTTTTCCCCTTGTCCACAGCTCACCTCCTCTGTTCACATCTCACCTCCTCTTCCCCTTGTCCACAGCTCACCTCTTCTTCCTCTGTCCATAGTTCACTTCTTTCTCTGTCCACAGCTCACCTCTTCAACACTCATTCACATCTCACCTCCTCTTCCCCTTGTCCACAGCTCACATCTTCTGTTCGCATCTCACCTCCTCTTCCCCTTGTCCACAGCTCACCTCTTCTTCCTCTGTCCATAGTTCACTTCTTCCTCTGTCCGCAGCTCACCTCTTCAACCCTCGTTCACATCTCACCTCCTCTTCCCTTTGTCCACAGCTCACCTCTTCTGTTCGCATCTCACCTCCTCTTTTCCCCTTGTCCACAGCTCACCTCCTCTGTTCACATCTCACCTCCTCTTCCCCTTGTCCACAGCTCACCTCTTCTTCCTCTGTCCATAGTTCACTTCTTTCTCTGTCCACAGCTCACCTCTTCAACACTCATTCACATCTCACCTCCTCTTCCCCTTGTCCACAGCTCACATCTTCTGTTCGCATCTCACCTCCTCTTCCCCTTGTCCACAGCTCACCTCTTCTTCCTCTGTCCATAGTTCACTTCTTCCTCTGTCCGCAGCTCACCTCTTCAACCCTCGTTCACATCTCACCTCCTCTTCCCTTTGTCCACAGCTCACCTCTTCTGTTCGCATCTCACCTCCTCTTTTCCCCTTGTCCACAGCTCACCTCCTCTGTTCACATCTCACCTCCTCTTCCCCTTGTTCACAGCTCACCTCTTCTTCCTCTATCCACAGCTCACCTCTTTTCACATCTCACCTCTTCTTCCTCTGTCCACAGCTTACCTCTTCTTCTGTTCACATCTCACCTCCTCTTCCCCTTGTCCACAGATCACCTCTTCTTCCTCTGCTCACAGCTCACCTTTTCTTCCTCTGTCCAAAGCTCACCTCTTCTTCCTCTGTTCACAGCTCACCTCTTCTTCCTCTGTTCACAGCTCACCTCTTCCTCTGTTCACAGCTCACCTCTTCCTCTGTCCACAGTTCACCTCCTCTTCCTTTGTCCACAGCACAGCTCTGTACTTCTGTCCAAAGTTCAGCTTAGCACCCCCCTTGTCCACAACTATCTTTTGTACCACCTGTCAACAATTCAACTCTGCGCCCCCCTTCCACAGCTGTCACCTCTGCACAACACCCCATTCCTCCCCTAAGTTGCTTCTCTGCACAACCACCCCTTCTCTACTTCCCTTCAAAGGTCTCACCTTCAACCCCCACCCCAGCGCTCACCTCTGTACAACCTGCCCCCAGCTCTCAATATTTACCACTTTTCATAACCCCCCCAACTATTTACAGCTCTCACCTCCACAGATCCCCTCCCCATCTTCACAACTCTCGCCTCTTCACAAATCCTACCCACTCTTTACAAATCCCGTTTACAGCTCTCACCTCTTCACAAATCCCCCCTTCAATAATTCTCCCCTCCAACTTCTTCTATTCCTCTATCCAGTCTTCACAAATGCCCCACTCCACTCTTCACAATTCCCCTCCCCATTCTTCACAAATTCATCTATTCAGTCTTCACAAATACCCCACTCCACGCTATACAATTCACCCACTCCACGCTATACAATTCCCCTCCCCCTTCTTCACAAATTACCCCTCCACACTTCACAATTTCCCCTCCCCGTTCTTCACAAATGCCCCTCCCCCTTCTTCACAAATGCCCCTCTCCACGCTTCACGACTCCCCTCCCCCTTCTTCACAAATGCCCCACTCCACACTTCACAATTCTCCTCCCCCTTCTTCAGAAATTCCCCCCTTCACACTTCTCAAATTCCCCTCCCCTTTCTTCACAAATTCCACTGCCCGTTCTTCACAAATTCCTATCCCCCTTCTTCACAAATGCCCCCACTCCACACTTCACAATTCCCCTCCCCCTTCTTCACAAATTCCCCCCTCCACACTCCTCAAATTTTCTTCCCCCTCCCCTTAAACTCCTCACACCTCCCCCCTTAAACACTTCTTCC
>BLSH010325916.1:150993-192930 GCA_018402905.1 Glandirana rugosa | reverse complement strand
GATCAGGAGTGACAGACCACCAGGATCCAGGACCATTCCCCTACAACATCAGAGGTCATATCAGGACGGATTCCTCCCCATACCTGACATCAGCAGATGTGACGACCCATAACCGTGGATGACCAATATTAAACAACGCGCATATTTTACCATCATCTGGTAAGCCTCCACCCATTGTTTTACATCAAGATTTTCCGATTATTTATAAAAATATGTGATATCCATGCTTCAAGTGAAGAACTGTCATTTATTTACCTCATCATCGGCGCTGCATATATTGCTTATTTATTCTATTGGACAATTTTAGATCTATTGTTTTATGCGTGCTGCCTTTTAAAGTTATATAATATATCAAACATCATCATTCCCACTTAAGTGAGCGCGGGTTGCTACCTTTTTTATTGTCCCTGACAGAACAGGCCAGAGTCATCATCAGTCTGATCCATCTAGAAATAGTCACAGAAGAAACAGACCCCCTTTCTTGGGCTGTCCAAGATCACAAACAGTGAGTGACCCTGAAAACACTCAATGGCTGCCCAATACACCCGAAAAACACCCGAACCACATCCATGGCATGTAAGGCAAATGCCGTAGGATATGTTGACCAGGGCACAGGGAAGGCAACATCATGTCCTATTCAAAGGGGAATCAGAGGAAGGAACAATGAGCAAGGGTGAAAAAAAACACCTCATCCTTGTGGGAAACAGAGTAAGGTGTACGACAAGATAGCGCAACCAGTTCCAACACCCTGCAAGCAAAGGTGATAGCCACAAAAAAGGCCACCTTCTGAGACTGTGTAAGCAGGGGAACCTCCCGAATATTTTTAAAAAGAGGCTTCTGTAGAACCGAAAGCATCAAGTTCAGATCCCACTCTCCTCTCTCTCTCTCTCTCTCTCTCTCCCTCTCTCTCCTCTCCCTTCTCTCTCTTCTCTCTCTCTCTCCCTCTCCTCTCTCTCTCCCTCTCTCTTTCTCTCCCTCTCTCTTTCTCTCCCTCTCTCCTCTCTCTCTCTCTCCTCTCTCTCCCTCTCTCTCTCCTCTCTCTCTCCCTTTCCTCTCTCGCCCTCTCTCTGGGCATGCAGTGGGCTGCAGATTCCTTCCTTAGGGGTTTGCAATGGGGCCGCCAATCCTCGGGACTACGTGTCCCACAATCCTCTTCTCTGCTCAGTCCTTTTTCACTGTATCTCTCCCCTGGCCAATACGAAGGAGGGAGAAACATAGCTGTGCTGCCAAGCGCTGCTCCCGAGAGCAGCAGCGTGAGGAAGAGAGGGAGGGGATAAAGAAGAGCTCACAGCTGCTCTCTCTCTCCACACAGAGCCGCCCCGATCTACCGCTGTTCCGCTCTCCTCACCTGACAGGAGGAGGGAGGGGGAGTGGCAGCAGCAAACACAAAGAGCCTTCTTCTCATTGCTGACAACGGCGGGCGCCGGGCAGCAGCACGGTCTCTCCTTCCCTGACCCGCTCCTGTCATTTGCCGGCGGAGAGAGCAAGCAGGATGGGGATCCGCGGCTCCCGCTATATGCATTAGGCAAATTAGGTGGCTGCGAGGCCCCTGTGAGCGCGAGGCCTTAGGCGACTGCCTAATTTGCCTAATTAGAGAGCCGCCTCTGCAGCCTTGGATACGTCTGGTGAAGTGCCTAGCAACTCCAAAACCCCCAACCAGTCCAGCACCCCAGCAGGGCCAAAAAACGGACATTCCAACAAAAAGAAGAAAATATTTCACAAAAAGAAACAACACGCTTCAAAAGAACAAGGAGAGGGGGGAAAAAGCATTGGAGATCATGCCACAAAAAGACATAAATTGAGAGCGCAAGTATCACACCAGTAGAGACTTTTCATAATGTGATTCATTTATCTGATAGGACACTAACCAATAGTGATTTCTCTCTTCTGTCTAAGGGTCTGGGCTTTTGCTCACATGCACATTTCAATGTTTTTGGCACAATTTTGGATATCAATAAATTCATAAGAAATCTTACCAAGTTTCCAAAATCTGTGGAGAATGAATTATTTTCCCTAGCCTCTAGCATACCTAGCAATAAAAGGATAGTTGGGGATAACCTTAGTGCTGATGAAAGAGCTTCCCTCAAATCACTAACAGAGGATTCCTCTATAATAATACGTAATGCGGACAAGGGGGGAGCAGTAGTGCTCATGAACAAAGAAGACTACAGACAAGAAGCTCTTAGACATCTCAGTGATATTAAAACATATACCATCCTTAAATCAGATCCTACTAAGAAATATAAACATCTTCTTTCCATATTGGTTCGGGAAGGTCTCAGTCTGGGGATTTTCTCAGAAAAGGATATGACAGCCTTAATACCAGAGTCTCCCCTCCTTCCCATTTTCCATCATCTCCCCAAGGTTCACAAGGGAACAACTCCGGTGTTGGGGACACCCATTGTGTCAGGGATAGGTTCCCTTAATGAACGCTTGGGAGAGTGGATCGACGGACTTCTCCAACCGATTGTATGTATGTACATTACCCAGTTTTTTGAAGGACACTAACCATTTGTTGGAGATTGTCGATCGATTAGAATGGAGAGATGAATATGTCTGGGTGTCTTGTGATGTCACCAGCTTATATTCATCTATCCCTCATGATTTGGCACTGGTGGCAGTTTTCTTCCATTTGGAACAATATACTGACATGACACGTGAGACCATAGTGTTTGTTTTAGAGGCTTTGGACTATCTGTTGAAACATAATTTCTATTTGTTTGATGGAGTGTTCTATCCCCAACGGTGTGGGGCCACGATGGGGTCTAGATTTTCACCCTCATTAGCCAACCTGTTAATGGGTTGGTGGGAAAGGTCCCACATCTTTGGAGATAGAAACCCATTCAGAGATCTAATCGTTGAGTACTACAGGTACATAGACGATTTGATCTTTGTGTGCCACAGGGATTTTGATTCCTTCCTCTGTTATTTAAATGAGAATGCTTGTAATCTGAGCTTTACAGGCTGCAGGGAGGTACATAGCATAAGCTTTTTGGATGTCCAATTGGGGCATTAAGAGGGAAAGGTATCTTGCGGTTTATACAGGAAACCAATGGCTGGCAACAGCCTCTTGTATGCAACCTCTAGCCACCCCCACCACACTATAAAAATATCCCAGTAGGACAATTCCTTAGGTTGCGGTGGATTTGCAGCAACTCAATCACCTTTGAACAGGAATCAACCAAATTGTATGATCGTTTTCTGGCCAAGGGTTATACCAAATGGACTTTGGATAGAGCATATTCCATTGCAAAGAAGAAAAATAGGGGCGATCTATTAACTGGACGGAGGGGACTAAAAACCCGTATGGATAGAAAGGACCCTGTCAAAACTAAAACTCGTCCTCATCTAGTATTGGGATATAGCTTACAATTTAAACAGATAAAACATATTATTAACAAACATTTGTACATTCTCTTTAATGACGATATCTGCTCTAACATTTTGGATGAGGGGGTGGATATAGTTGCCAGGAGAGCCAAATCCCTCAGTAATTATTTGGCACCTAGCTTCTTTGAGTCCAAACAGTTTCCCTCAAAATCTCCCACTTGGCTCCATTGTAAGGGAAATTTTAGATGTGGAGCTCGGGATTGTCCATGTTGTCCACATTTGTTGCGGGGCAACAGTTTTTTCTGCTCAGTTGATGGCAGTAAATATAGTTTGGACAAATTTTATAATTGTAATAGTACTTATGTAGTTTATGCCATCACCTGTGCAGACTGCTCTGTCCAGTATGTAGGGAGAACCACCCGTAGGCTGAGAGATAGGTTTCGCGAGCATTTGTCAGACATCAAAGTCAATAAATCTACCAGTGTAGCTCGCCATTTTAACATTAGCCATAGGGGGGACCTCAAATTGGTTCAAGTACAGGTTATTGAGAAGGTCAAATCCCACAAAAGAGGAGGTGACTTGTTTCGCCTCCTCTGTAAGCGGGAGGTGTTCTGGATATACAGATTACTGAGTAGAAAACCTGTGGGTCTCAATTTTGAATGGGATGTTACCCATTTCTACGATAAATAATCTGTATATCACAATAACACTTTGTTTCTCACATTTGTCTGTTGCATGCGTTGTTGGATCTCAGAGATTTTGAATATTTTTTGAATATTCCTTGTTTGGGATATTGACTTCTACGACGCATGTTTATCGGACTCCATCACCATATTAGGCTGCTTCCTTTTAAATGGATCTCCAAGTAGATTGTTAATACAATCCTTCTTTATGAACATTTTTGTCCTTTTATAAATATTGATCACATTGGTATTTAGCATCATTCTTTTTTAAGCAGCCTTTTGTATATGTGTTTCATTGTGCGGCTTTTTTCCTGTGCTTTCAGCAGCCTAGTTTGGGTCTGCCCTTGTTTTGAACAGCATCCTTATTATATGTATTTGTCGACTGGTGGGGACAAGGTATTTTCATTTGTTTAGATGTTATATATCCACACCAGTCTATGCATACTTGGGTGCTTGGGGCGAAGCTGTTCCACTATCATGTACTGAATGGGTTTTGTGCATTTTTTGTGCCTTTACTGGTATGTTTCATACCGATTGTGAATTTACCAATATTTTTATTATTATACATGTTACACTTTTGTATATGTTCACTCATACTCATGTTTGTGGTACATGCATCTATATATATTTCGGTATTTTTTGGACAGTTAAGCCATGCATACCCAGACAATTGAGAGAGATCAGATTGTTCCCGTATTGGAGCGTGTGTGGACGGTATGTCTCCTAGTCTGTCCATTCACACGCGGGCAATATCTCTCTATTCATATGTTTTTAGTTACTCCTTTTGTGTGATTGTTCAGTGGAGTCATTGCTTATACACATTTTTTTCTGCAAAAAAACTTTTTTTCTTTTTCTTTTATGAGGTAGTTACGGTTTTTACACCAGGACATTATTTATGCAGTGTTTGGATAGGATGTGTTTTTTTCCTGAGCAGCCAACAACACACAGGAGTTTGGGATTAATTAATTAAATCAATTGGCACTTTTGGACTTCAGCTAGCTCCTGTATGATTTAAACACTATATATATGGAAGCAGTACTGGTCTATGTCAGATTATGATAAAGCGAATTTAATTTCCCAAAACACGTCAATCTTTTGCTTGCCTGCACTCTGTCTGCTCATCTTTAGACATGTAAGAATATTTATGGATTGTTTGTACATCTATTCAAATAAAGACTGGATGTATTATCGCACACCTGGAGTGCTGTCAACCTCTTTTCCCTTTCATCAACTGCATTCAAAAAGCACAGCTGACCAACTGCAGCCCTTAGACCAGCAGGTCTGCCATTTCAGCAAAGGCAGAGGGACTCTGCTAGACATGTCCGTCGGATCTTCAACAGCCGGAGATTCCTCTACCGGAATCATGGTTGCCCTGTGCAACCTAGAGACAGGAGAATCCACTACCAGTGGAAACAGTCCACTTCTAAGGAGGGACTCCTCAAAGGGGTACCTCACAGGAAAGTGGCCTTGAAAGCACAAAAAGAGCACTTTGTACACTCCCAGTCTCCATGGACAAATTTGGCAACATAGGGGGAGAAGGGAACATGTTTTTCCGTGCAAAAGGGCATATGGGTGTCAAAAAAGGGGACTGGCCCTCCACTGCAGCCACAGCTGCATCTCCCATCTTCAAAGTTCCCCGCACAGACATCATAAGTGTGACAACCTGCGCCTTCTCATGGGCCACTGCAGTTGTGGAATTATCCTCACTACCTGACAGAACAGGAAGCATTGCCCCCAACCACAAGGTGGGCCACGTTCATGGTGGCAAAGCCAGATATAGGATCGTTTGAAGCGGGGGTGGAAAATACTAGGCTATATGCCTAAGCGCCACTAGTGGAAACAGAAAAAACTCAGAGGGGGCCACCGACTGAGACCCCCACCGCCCGAGGCCCTGCACCGGGGTGCCACAGAGGCCCCACCCAGGGGACGCCTACCGAAGCCCCTCACAGTGGGCCCTGGCTGAGGTCCTTCACAGGGGTACCACTGAGGCCCCACACAGGGGGCACCATTGCTGAGGCCCCACACAGGGGGCACTGGCTGAGGCCCCTCACAGGGGGCACTGCCTCCCAGGTAGCGCCTACGAAGGCCCCGCACAGGGGGCGCCGACCGTGGCCCCTCCCCTGGGGCACTGGCAGAGGCTTCTCACAGAGGCGCCACTGAGACCCCACACAGTGGACGCAGGCCAAGGCCCCGCACCGGGACACCACTGAGGACCCTCACAGGGGGTACCAGAGATGCCCCTCACAGGGGACAACACCAAGGCCCCTCACAGGGAGCACCACCGAAGCCCCTCCTAGGGGACCCTGGCTGAGGCCCCCATGGGGTAGGAGGCAGCTGTGAGGCCCAGTAGGCCGCAGCCTAAATTTTCGGTCCGGGTGGACCACGCCGCGGAAATGGAGGGCGGACGCGAAACAGACAGCGTCGGCCCCCGCCGCCCACTCTGGAAAGTCCACCCAGCCCCCGGCCTAAATTACAGGAAGGCCGTGGCTTAAATTTTCAGAAAGCCAGCAAAGCCGTGGCCTAAATTTTAGGAAGGCCGCCGCGGGCGGCCCCAATTGCGGCCATCTGGTCACCCGCCTCCTAGGCCCCACCATCAGCAGGTGGGCCTAAAAGGTACCTGACCCAGTAACAACCCCAAGGGTGGAAGAGAGAGGACAGTGAATCCAAAAGGCACCTAGTCCAGGAGCCTGGGCCTCAACCGGGAAGGGAAGGGGGGGGGAGGACTCCGGAGGGACCGACCACCCCAGGGATTACCCGCGCCCCACACCCTGTCCAGGGAAGGAGAGGTGGGGGCCCCCTTTACTCACCGATCCGACGAAGCGTGGGGGTAATGCTCCCAGACAGATCCCCCCTCTCCACCAAAGTGGGGGGCTGTAGGCCATGAGGAACGCTGCGACTCAGGCCGAGACCCGGTCGTATGCGACCTCGCGAGATGTTTAACTCTCAGGGCCAGCCCCAGTCCAGCGGGGCTATGTCGCGGCTGCGGTCTGCACACGCTCACTGGTCAGACTGGGGAGACCTTCCGGCCCTTAGTGACCAGTCTCACCCAGCCCAGCAGTTGATTGTAGATCTCACAATAAGAAATTCAGGAAAAAGAAAATAAACAAAAAATCGCCAGGACTAGAGATCCCAGCAGGGAACTACATCCTTACTCCTGACGAGGCAGAAAAAACTGAAGGCCTATAGCAGAGAGGGGGGTGTATATCACTTAGGACTGCCCATAGGCGTAGCCAAGTCTTTTTTTCTGCTTAGTGTCCTACTCCTGTAGGGACTGCCCTCACTCTTTTCCACACATCCGGAGTCAGGAAAAACAGGCTGGTACTTGTGTTTTTTGGTTTTTATTAGAGGATTTAACTTGGATGGGGAATAGGATATTTATGGGATGCCCAGCAGATCTACAGTTCTTTCATGGGACCATCTATATACACTCCTGTATATACTCTTCTTTCCTCCTTTAGCACAATCTTGCTCGCAGTTAACTCTTCATCCTCTCTTCTTCACAACACTTCTCAGGCCTAGCTAGCACATGGCGAGGCCTGCCTCTGGCCAGGTCTTGGTGAACCACCCATTACAGGCAGGGGTTGGGAACCCCTCTGGTGTAGAGAAAAGTGTGTTAGCTAGCCTCGATGGACTACTGCTCCCAGTCAATCCCTCTTCAGGCCCTGCCAACCCTCCTGGCTGCAGTGACCCAACTCCACTGCCAATGACACCACAGTCCCAAGTGGCTCTTGCACCCTTCTCAGACTGTCTCTCTCTCCCCAATCCGCTCCGCTGTGCCCCTCCCAGCATTCCTGGGTGTGTGTCACTCCCCGACACCTGGTGGATCGTTCCTGGAGACTTGCCCGGCAGCACCGCTCCATTGCTCTCTCCTGGCTCCCTGGTCAGGACTCCCCTTGGATGTACTGAGGGGTCCATCCCACTTCCGAGCCTTCAGGCCCAAGGTCACCCTCACAGGCTCGGGGCTCCCTCAAAGGCCAACTAGAGCTCCATCTCCCAGTTCTTCCATCCAAACTCTCCTCCCTGGCTGGGCTGAACCCAGGTATTTGAGGAGGCCTGCCCTCTGCCATTCCAAGTTGGGGATTGGTCAGGTCTCACCAAACACCCCAGGCAGCTCCACCTCTCTTCCATACCTATTCTTCTAGAAACCTCTAGAAGCAAAGAGGAGGTAAACAAGAGATGTATGTGCTTGTGAGTAACCAGCCACTCCCTAGGCCACTCCCCTGCCCAGGATCAAAACAGTCAGGCCTGACTAAATTTACCTCACCTACCAAAATCCTAACATCTACCTAAAAGTAGATGGTGCTACATATATATAAAAAACAACCTAAAATCCACACGTACATGTACATACGAAAATTAAACATGCACACACCAACACCCACGTGCATGCATGCATGCAGACACACACAAGCACACAAGTATGTGCGTGCTTGCATGCACACACTAGAGAACCAGTGCAATTATCTATTAAAATATAGTTTTTAATATCTCTGAACAATTTGTGTGCTTTACTATTAGAAAATAATTGGATCTCTAGAATATCACAGTGTAGTCACACTATATAATGGTGTTGATCTTCAATACCTCGTTCAACCCTGTGGGAGTTGGGGTATTTAATGTAAAGATCCAGTAAATCTCTCTAAGACATCTCCGGAATCTCTCAGGCCTTCCGTGGACTTTTTATGATGTGTAAGGATATGTCTGGGGACTTTTTTTGCCTGATGCACTGACGGTCTCATTTCTTGAGGCCCTAAATTGTCAGGACAAAACAAATACCCCCCTAAATGACCCTTTTTTGGAAAGTAGTCAGTTTCAAAGATTTTAAGAAAGAGGCATAGCGAATTTTTTGAAGTTATACATTTTTTTTTATTATATATTAACTGCTTGACGACCAGCCGTCGGCACTCCTTCGCAAATTGCCGTAGCTGTATGGCAGTACGTGCCTGCTGCATTAGCATGCCTGCAGGTCGGATGGACTCGATGTCCACCAGCGATCTGCGATCAGTGATCTACTGTTTCCAGTGATTGAGAAAAGTGAGATCTGTCACATGCCTGCCAGCCCAGCCCCCACACAGTTAGAACACGCTGAGGGAACACAGTTAACCCCTTGATCGCCCCCTAGAGTTTAACCCCTTCCCTGCCAGTGTCGTTTTTACATTGATCACTACATTTTTATAGCACTGATAAATGCAATAATGTCATTGGTCCCCAAAAAGTGTCAAAAGTGTCCGATCTGTCTGCCACAATGTTGCAGTCCCAATGAAAATCACAGATTTTTTTTACTAGTAAAAAAAATATAATAAAAATTCCATAAATACAGTATCTGTCAGGAAACCCACGGAACAATCCGTTCATCCCGGCGCATGCGCACTCACGTGCCGATGCGCGCGCGCATCAATGAGCGCATTTGATACGAACGTTGGAGCCAGAAGGACTATTTAAACTGTTTTCCGCACTGGCACATTGCTGTTTGGTCTGCAGCTTCTGCGTTCCTGAAACACATGATCCTCTTACTTGTCTTCTGTGACTTTGACCCTGCTTGTCCTTCACCTTTGTCTGATCGCTGCCTGCCCTGACCTCGGCCTGCCTTGTGACCTGTCTTTGCCTGCCATTTCTGCCTGCTGTTTGCCCGCTCATTGCCGACCCGGCCTGCCTGATCCTGCTCTGCTGTCCAGCCAGTCTGTTCCAGCATCCTGCTCTGCTGTCCAGCCAGTCTGTTCCAGCATCCTGCTCTGCTGTCCAGCCAGTCTGTTCCAGCATCTTGCTATGCTGTCCAGCCAGTCTGTTCCAGCATTCTGCTCTGCTGTCCAGCCAGTCTGTTTCAGCATCCTGCTCTGCTGTCAGCCAGTCTGTTCCAGCATCCTGCTCTGCTGTCCAGCCAGTCTGTTCCAGCATCCTGCTCTGCTGTCAGCCAGTCTGTTCCAGCATCCTGCTCTGCTGTCCGGCCGGTTTGCTCCAGCTTCCTGCTCCTTTGTTCCCGGACTGACTAGGCACTCTTACCCCGCTGTGCTCCTGTGGCTGCTGTATCATTCCCAGCAACCCACGAGCCGGAGTTGTAGGAGAGGGCTCCCTCTACCGTCTGGCTCACCTCCCAGGTACATAACAGTATGTCACAAAAAGTGAGTACACCCCTCACATTTTTGTAAATATTTTATTATATCTTTTCATGTGACAACACTGAGGAAATGACACTTTGCTACAATGTAAACTAGTGAGTGTGCAGCTTGTATAACTGTAAATTTGCTGTTCCCTGAAAATAATTCAAAACACAGCCATTAATGTCTAAACCGCTGGCAACAAACATACGTACACCCCTGAGTGAAAGTGAAAATGTAAAAATTGGGCCCAATTAGCCATTTTCCCTTCCCGGTGTCATGTGACTCATTAGTGTTACAATGTCTCAGGTGTGAATGGGGAGCAGGTGTGTTAAATTTGGTGTTATTGCTCTCACTCTCTCATACTGGTCACTGGAAGTTCAACATGGCACCTCATAGCAAAGAGCTCTCTAAGGATCTGAAAAAAAAGAATTTTTGCTCTACATAAAGATGGCCTAGGTAATAAGAAGATTGCCAAGGCCCTGAAACTGAGCTGCAGCACAGTGGCCAAGACCATACAGTGATTTAACAGGACAGGTTCCACTCAGAACAGGTCTCATGTCATAGGCAGCATGTACCAGTACAAACGCATCAGCGTGTTCCGGTACGAACGATCGGAAGATCGCAGGTGCGCATGCGCGGACGCATCGGTACAAGATGGCAGACGTACAGGCGCAATAGGCGTTTACGGAACGTCCAATAGGATCCCTTGGGGCACTATAAAAGACTGCTCATTCTGCCCCTTAGTTGCTGGATCGTCTTCAGCTCTCCTGAGTTCCTGACCTTTGCATTCCTGTGATTCTGCTTGATTCCTGTTGTGACCCGGCTTGGCTCTTGGACTCCCCCCCGCTCTCTCCTTTGTTGACCTTTGGCTTGCTCCTGGACTGCTTCCTGCCTGATTTCCAGTTTATGACCCTGGCTTGTTTAACGGACTCTGCTATCTTCCTGATTCCTGGTGTATGACCCTTTGCCTGGCTTTATGGATTCGCCTTCTCTTCTCTCCCTGCACCTGATTGGCAGCCTGCATTTGGGACCGTTCCTGCTCTTCACGAGTTTACCCGGAACAACCCTGCCGACCACCTGCCTGGTGTCCGTCCTGGTGACCGTTGCCGTACCCCACTGGCCTTCTGGGATACCACCACTGCTTCCTGCTGACAAGCCATCCTGCACGCTTCATCCAACTGCTCTGGTGACCCGCGCTTCTTTGCGCTCTGTACCCTCTGTCTCCACTCCAGAGGTACTCTGCGATCAGCCGCAAGGGGAGCCTCTCTCGGCATTTCAGCCTCGGATCAGGTACGTGACACCTCGCCATGTTTGACCATAGAAGTAGAGTGCACGTGCTCAGCGTCATATCCAGAGGTTGTCTTTGGGAAATAGACGTATGAGTGCTGCCAGCATTGCTGCAGGGATTGAAAGAGTGGTGGGTCAGCCCGTCAGAGCTCAGACCATAAGCCGCACACTGCATCAAATTGGTCTGCATGGCTGTCGTCCCAGAAGGAAGCCTCTTCTAAAGATGATGAAAGCCTGCAAACAGTTTGATGAAGGCAAGCAGACTTAGGACATTGATTACTGGAACCATGTCCTGTGGTCTGATGAGATCAAGATAAACTTATTTGGTTCAGATGGTGTCAAGCGTGTGTGGCGGAAACCAGATGAGAAGTACAAAGACAAGTGTGTCTTGCCTACAGTCAAGCATGGTGGTGGGAGTGTCATGGTCTGGGGCTGCATGAGTGCTGACGGGAGCTACAGTTCATTGAGGGAATCATGAATGGCAACACTGTGACATACTGAAGCAGAGCATGATCCTGCAGGGCAGTATTCCATCATGATAAGGACCCCAATCGTACCTCCAAAATGACCACTGCCATGTTAAAGAAGCTGAAGGTATAGGTGATGGACTGGCCAAAATAAAGAAAATGGAAGGCGCGCACACCTAGTGCATTACCAAAAATAATTTAATAAATTAGAAAAGTTAAAATTAAATACTCACAAAAATCGACGGCAAAAATCCATAAGAAACAATGGGATAAAATCAACACAAACGGAATAAAGCTGACGCGTTTCGGGGTGAACTCCCTTCTTCAGAGCTACCATTTATCCCATTGTTTCTTATGGCTTTTTTATTTTTTCAGTTTCTTTCGGATTTCCCTGTCCATGGAGGGCTGCATCCATCTGGTTCCTTACCTTGATGTTCTGGTTGTTTGTCATCTTGAAGGTCCTTTAGCACTAGAAATGACTATTTTTTAATTTTGATGGACTGGCCAAGCATGTCTCCAGACCTAAACCCTATTGAGCATCAGTGGGGCATCCTCGAAGGTGGAGGAGCGCAAGGTCTCTAACATCCACCAGCTGTTTGATGTCGTCATGGAGGAGTGGAAGAGACAGACTCCAGCGGCAACCTGTGAAGTTCATTCATGTACTCCAATGTCTTACAGTTCTTACGAAGTTTGTTCTCTCTTTTCAGGATTCTGTTGATAGGCATCTGGAAGCCCTCTTAAAGGCCTTCTCTGCCTCCCCCTTGCTTCCAGCCCTCCAATCTGCCAGGTTAAAAAAAAAAAAAATTTTTATGACCACCTCACACCAACTTCAGAAAATGGTTGTACCAGTTCCTTTAGAAGCCTGATTTCGGGATTTCTATCAAAATCTGTTCATGGTCCCCAAAACAAATAGGGTCATCCACATAATACTGGACTTACATCTCTAAATTGAACCCTTTGTGTACCAAATTCCCAGATGAAATCAAGATCTGTCATGACAGAGGGGTAATTCTGGCATCATGAGACATGAAGATGCCTATATACACATTCCCATCTTCCCCTCACTTCAACACCTGTTTTGGGAGACAAACACTTCATAAGTGTAGCACTGCCATTCAGGAAATGTTCTGCAACCTGAGTGTTCACAAAAGTACTTGCCCTGCATCTAGTTATTCTGCAAATCAGGGCATTCATGTTGCAGGTTATCTGGATGATCTCTTACTCAAGTTAATTAACTTTCCAAAGTCTGCTCTCCAGCTCTTACATCAGGGGTCAGCAACCTTTTTCCACTTAAAGAGGAAGTAAACCCTGATGGGGTTCACTTCCTCTATATTCCCCTGCAAAGTAGAAACATAATGGGCTACTATGCATTGCATAGTAGCCCATTATGTGTCACTTACCTGCAAAAAAAGCCTGCAACGTCCATCTTCAGCCCCTCTTCCAGGTTCCTAGATGCAGGGCAAGTTCACAAAAGTACTTGCCCTGCATCTAGTTATTCTGCAAATCAGGGCATTCATGTTGCAGGTTATCTGGATGATCTCTTACTCAAGTTAATTAACTTTCCAAAGTCTGCTCTCCAGCTCTTACATCAGGGGTCAGCAACCTTTTTCCACTTAAAGAGGAAGTAAACCCTGATGGGGTTCACTTCCTCTATATTCCCCTGCAAAGTAGAAACATAATGGGCTACTATGCATTGCATAGTAGCCCATTATGTGTCACTTACCTGCAAAAAAAGCCTGCAACGTCCATCTTCAGCCCCTCTTCCAGGTTCCTAGATGCAGGGCAAGTTCACAAAAGTACTTGCCCTGCATCTAGTTATTCTGCAAATCAGGGCATTCATGTTGCAGGTTATCTGGATGATCTCTTACTCAAGTTAATTAACTTTCCAAAGTCTGCTCTCCAGCTCTTACATCAGGGGTCAGCAACCTTTTTCCACTTAAAGAGGAAGTAAACCCTGATGGGGTTCACTTCCTCTATATTCCCCTGCAAAGTAGAAACATAATGGGCTACTATGCATTGCATAGTAGCCCATTATGTGTCACTTACCTGCAAAAAAAGCCTGCAACGTCCATCTTCAGCCCCTCTTCCAGGGCCGCCACTCCTGCTCTGTGACTGGCCGGAGTCGCGTGGGAGCCGCCAGTCACGGCACGATCTCAGTGAAGAAACAGAACGGAGGCCGTTTCTTCACTGCGCATGTGCCGAAATGAGGTCGGCACATCTAGTACACTGCATATCTCCTGAACGGTGCAGGTTTGAGAGATATGCAGGGCACCTACAGGTAAGCCTTATCATAGGCTTACCTGTAGGTTAAAGTGGTTGTCACGAGGTGATAACCACTTTAAAGGCCAGATTCAATATATGTGAATGCATGGAGGTCCGCATTCACCTGCTAATAAATGAAGATAATAATCTGGACCCCTTTACATTACACAGCCCCGCACCTCTGGACCTCTTAACATCACACAGCCCCCCCACCATGTTATGCTGTAAATTGCGTACACTCATGTAATAGCGACAAACTACAATACTTAAAAATCTACATAGGCGACACTTTAAAAATTTCTACAGGTTACCAGTGTACAGTTACAGAGGAGGGCTTGTGCTAGAATTTTTGCTCTCGCTCTAGCAATTGCAGCGATACCTCATATATGAGGTTTGAACACAGTTTACATTTGCGGTTGCGACTTACATATGCGTTCGCTTCTGGGCACGAGCACAGAGGGATGGGGCGCTTTACATTTTTTTCCCTTTTCTTTATTTCTTTTTTTTATTTTTACACTGCCCCTTTATTTTTGATCACTCTTATTGCTGTCAGAAGGAATGTAAACATCCCTTGTGACAATAATAGGCAGTGACAGATACTCTTTATGAAGGGATCTGGGGGTTTATATAGATCCCAAATTGCTCCTTTGCAAGTAAAAATGCCAAGTTTGGCTGTTGTGAATGCTGTCATTTTTTTTAAAAATTGGTGCCTTTAAGTCTTCTGTAAACCGGAAGTGATGTTATGACATCGCTTCCAGGTTACTACATCCGAGACCCGATTAAAGCCAACTCCGGCTTCATTCGGGTCTCCAGCCTGCTGGCAGACGTGCTGGCTGGTCACTCGGGCTTCCTGGTGGGATGGGCGAGCCGCAGAAGGCGGTGGGAGGGGACGTCCCCTCCAGCTGCTTGGGATGACAGCTGAGCGGCTTCTTAGTCAATCAGTTTTTGGGCTTGATGATAGCCTTCATCAAGGCAGTTCCTTTTGTCCAGTTTCACTCCTGACCTCATTAATCCAGAATACGTTGTGGAACAAGCAAATACAATCACTGGATCATCCAGTGCCTTTGTCCAGCCAGACCACCTTCTCCCTGCCGTGGTTTCCTTGAAGCTCTACAAGCTGGGGCAGAGTTTAGAATTCCCTGAGTGTCCAGAGTACCTTGCCCCCAAAGAAGTTCAAATTTCCCATTAACATTCTGGAACTGAGAACCATCAAATCTCTACAACATTGGACTTCCCTGAAATGTCTACATAAACCATCAGGGGCGCATCAGAAGTCAAACTGTCCTAAGAGAAACAAATGTGACACTTTACTGGGCAGATTCACACATTCCAGCCCTCTCGGCTGTCTGCATCTCTTGAGTGGCAGGCAAACCTTTAAGCCACCTTGCCTAGACCTGAGGAGTGGTCCCTGCAACTCGGGAGCATTCAAAATCTGTCAAAGGTGGAGTGAACCAGATGTGGACATCCTGACCCCAGGTTCAACAACAAGCTGTACAAATTTGTACCTAGATCAAGGAACCTCTAGCCTTCGCAGTAGATGCTCTGGTGATTCATTGAACTTCAAGCTGTTTTTTTGCCTTCTCTCTGACGAAGATCCTTCCTTGATTGCTATGCAAATTAGAAGAAAGGGTTCAAAGCATGTTTGATCACCGCACACTGGCCCAGAAGGATGTGGTACTTATGTGATACTTCTTTAGACTTTTGTCAGTCTAACCTTGGCCACTTCCAAACAGACACCTATTGGCCAAGGACCCCTATTTTATCTTGCTGCTTAGTGATTGGCTTTAACAAAATGGCTGTTGAAACCCAAGTCCTAAAACAGGGACCCTCAAAATATTGCCCTCTAATTGTTCAGGAACTACAATTCCCATCATGCCTAGTCATGTCTGTGAATGTCAGTTTTAAAATGCCTCATGGGACTTGTAGTTCCGCCACAGCTGGATAGTTTGAAGATCCTTGTCCTAAAGGTTAGGTGCATTTCTGATCCAACTCCTACAAGTATTACCACACACACATGGAAGGCTCACTTTGCCTAGTGTGAGGACAGGAACCCTTAAAGGAAAGGTTTCTGCCTCATCCATTCTATTCCAGAAAGCGTTTGTCTTGCAATCCCCAATCAAGACTTCTTCAGGGAGTTGCTCATTTAAATCCCCCAACCTCCTGTGTCACTTTGGGATCTCAATTTGGTGTCCTCTGTACTTCAGACACCTCCCTTTGAACTAAAGTGGTTTTGAGACAGGACAAAGGGAAGGAAAAACTGTCTTCATTAAGGAAAGAAGAGACCACCTTAGGTAGGAAAGAAGGTGGTCTCATCTTTCCTCATCAGTGAGTACATAGCTCTTCCTTCCCTTTGTCCTTTTACAAAAACATATATATTCCATTTTATTTAAAGTTAATGTATCCCATATCTTGCTTTCCATTTCGCCATTCCCCCTATCCCCCCTCCCCCCCCTCCCCTCAGGTCTTCCATCTCTCTTCTCCTTTTATGGATCTATTCCAGTCTTGGCTTCATTATTTCCAGATATTTTTTTGATTTTTTAAATCTAGACCAATCCTCCCATTTTTTCTTTCTTCTTTCTTTTCCATTTTCATCTGGGTATTTTAGCCCCTCTAGGCTCGCAACCCCATCCACCCTGTTACACCATGCATCTAGTGCCGGAGTCTCCCTTTTGTTCCACCATTTGGGGATAAGACTCTTTGTTACATTTAGAAGAGTCGGCACTAGTGTCCTAGTGTATTTTTTATTGGTACCCGCCACACCATGGAAAAGGCACACCCATGGATCTGGGTCTATTACTTCGTTTGTAATCAGTTTAATTATTTCCCTAATTTCATCCCAGTATTTTTTTATTTCTGGACAGTTCCACCACAGGTGTGCCATTGTCCCTTTTTTCCCACATCCTCGCCAGCAGTGGTCTGTTCCTTCATTTTGATACTTTGCTACCTTGTCTGGTGTTAGATACCACCTAGCAATACATTTATAGTTCATCTCTCTAGTCCTATTATCCACTGCTGTTCTATCTATGAGAGCTAGTATTTTTTCCCACTGCTGATTAGTTTTTCTTGAGCCTAGTTCCATCTCCCACTTATCCATGAATGGGGGTCATTCCTCTTCTCCCAATATCTTTAATATCCTGTACATCTTGGATATCCCTCCTCTCTTGTTTGTTGTCTCACATAACTTCTCTATTGGTGTAGGGTCCTTTTCTGATCTCACTGGTTGGGGGAGTGCTGCTACAAAATGCTTTAGTTGAAGATACCTCCACGTGTCTATTTTATTAAATTTGTCACTTTGTTGTAAGTCACCTAGTGATTTAATTGTCCCGCTATTCATTACATCCCTCAATTTTAATGTTTCATCTTTAATCCATTTCCCCGCCCACTTCTCGTGCCCCGGCATAAAGTAATCTGTTCCACACAATGGAGTGAGTGGTGAATTATGTGTCCAGTTCCCTTTTTTCATCGTGTCATCCCAAATTTTCAGTGCGTTACGTGTAATCTCATTTGTGTTGTTATCCAGCCTCCTGAAATCCGGAGGAATCCATATCATCTTCCCTAGTTGTGCTTTGCTAATCTTACTTTCTAATGTGACCCATTTTTCCCCTTCTCATTCTGTGCCCATGTTATCGCCCGTGTCATAATATTTGCTTTGGAATATTTTTTAATGTTCGGTAGTGCCAACCCCCCCCTATTTTTTTCTCTACATAGTGTAGCGGCTTTTATCCTAGGTTTTTGTCCTTTCCATATAAACCTTGTTATTATTTTTTTTTAATATCTGGAAAAATTCTTGCGGGATGTAGATTGGCAACATCTGGAATTTATATAGAATTTTGGGGAGTATGACCATCTTTACCGCGTTTATCCGCCCTGTCCATGACATTGGTCTATATATCATCCTTCTCACTTCTTCCTTTATTTCATTTAGCAAGGGGATATAGTTTGCTGTATATAGTCACGTACTAGTTGCTGTTATTTTTACTCCCAGATAATTTATTTCCTCCATTTAAAGGGGAAATCTCTCTGGAGTTCCCTCCCCTCCCGAGTCCCAACGTTCATCGCCAGAACCTCTGACTTGCAGCGATTTATTTTGAAATTTGATACTTCTCCATATTTCCCAATCGTTTCCAGTAGTTTAGGGATCGTTTCCTCCGGCCTACTAATGTATATTAATAAATCATCTGCGTACGCTGCCACCTTATGTTCCTCTTTCTCAATTTCGAACCCTTTTATTTCTTGATGATTTCTAATCACTGCAAGTAGTGGCTCCATAGCTAATACGAATAGGACTGGGGACAGGGGGCATCCCTGTCTTGTCCCGTTTTGCATTTCAAAGGGACGCGATAGTTCCCCATTTATCCTAACCCTCGCCTTCGGGTTCTCGTAGAGTGCCCTAATCCAATTTCTCATCTTACTTCCCAGGCCCATGGTCTTCAGCGTCTGGAAAATGAAGTCCCAGTCTACTCTGTCAAAAGCCTTTTCGGCATCTATTAACAAGAGTAGACTGGGACTTCCCTCTCTTCTTCTTTCCTGGAGTAGCAGAAGTGTTCTTATTCCATTATCTCTTCCTTCCCTCCCGGGGACAAAACCCACTTGGTCCTCTTTTATAATATCTTTTATCACCCTTTTCAATCTGGTCACCAAAATTTTTGAAAAAAGCTTTGTGTCCGCATTTAATAAGGATATAGGTCTATAGCTAGAACAGAGACTGCTGTCCTTCCCCTCCTTCGGAATCACTGTAATGGTAGCCATCAGTGATTCACTTCTAATGCCCCAACTACTTCCTATTCCATTCATGTATTTCTTCATAATTGGAATTAATATTTCTTTGAATTTTTTATAATACCCTTTAGTGAAGCCGTCCGATCCCGGACTCTTCCCCTGGGCCGTATCTTTCATTGCTGCCTCTATCTCCTCCGTAGATATCTCACCCTCCATTTCTTCTGCCTCCTCCCTGTCAATTCGTGGCAACTCTGCTAATTTAAGGAATTCATGGGTTTTTTTTCTACTCTGGTTTTTTTTTTTTCTTCTTGGGGGTCAATTTCCTTTCCTTACCGAGTATAATTTACTATAATACTCCCGGAAAGTGTCTGCTATCTCCTCTGTCTTATATCTAATCTTTCCTGACTCCGTGTGGATTTTCTCAATATAGTTTCGGGATTTTTTTCTTCTTTAATATCCTGGCCAAGTGTTTCCCTACTTTATCTCCCTCTAGATACCTCTCTTTTTCAATATGATTATATGTGAGTCGGTTCTCCTGTTCTATTAGGTCTTTTAGTTCCTCTCGTTTCTCCATTAATCTTTTTAGTACTTCCTCTTTCATCCCTCTTTTTTTATGTTCCTGTTCTAATTCATATATTCTCTTTATTAACTCCTCCTTTTCCTTCCCCCTTTCCTTTTTTTTCTTTTTTTCTACAGCTATCAATACCCCTCTTATATAGGCTTTATGTGCCTCCCATACTATTGGGTCTGGAACCTGACCAGTTCTAACTTTATTCGTCTCACTGTATCTTCCTCATTAAGCAGCTCTTCATTTAATCTCCAGCCCTTCTCCTTTCTCATATCTTCCCCTATATCGATCTCCAGGGTCACCGGCGCATGGTCGGATATTGTAGTTGTTTCTATGTTTGTTACCTTCACTCTCTCTAATTCCCTATGTTCCACTAGGATGTAATCGATCCTTGAGTACGTCCCGTGCACAGGGGAGAAAAAGGTATAGTCTCTTTCTTTCGGGTGCCACGCCCTCCAGACGTCTATCAGCTGGTTCTGAAACATCTTTCTCTTAACTCTTCCTCTTATTTTGTTTGAAATCCCCTGTGCACGGGACGTACTGTCCCAGGCTTGATCTAGCCCGAAATTAAAGTGCCCTGCCACGATTACCTCCCCTTCTTTAAAGCCCTCCAGTTTTTCCAGGAGCCTACATAAGTATCCTGCCGGGTCTTTGTTGGGACAATATATGTTGGCCAGTGTACACTTTTTATTATCTAGGCTACCTTTCAAAAAGATAAACCTTCCATCTGTGTCTGTCAATCTTTCCTTTATTACAAACTGTACGCTCCTTGAGAACCCTATCGCTACCCCTTTTGCTTTTTTTGATTGTGAATCCCCCTGGAACCATAGTGGGTATCTCTGGGAGTAAATTCTAGTTTTCTCATCATTTGATAAGTGGGTCTCCTGGAAAAACACTATTTCTGCCCTGTGACGTTCTACCTCCTGCAGAATTTTTTGCCTCTTTCCAGGGCTCCTCAGCCCCCGGACATTATATGTTATAATCTTCCTTCCCTTTGTCCTGCCTCAAAAGATGGAAAGGAAATTGCCCTACATGTCTGGATGTGGTCAGGGCTGTCAGGGTCTACCTGGCAGTCAGTGTCTATTTTTCTCCTGTCTGTGGGCGCTCAATTTATGTTCGCCCTTTTTCTTACCACCTGGGTGTAAGTCTCCAGAAATATGCTATCCATTACACATTTAGTTTTGTTTCTTTGCTCCTGTCTTGATTCATATAGCAGCCACATATTATATACTATTTATATGAATGTTGATAGATGTATTCAATGTGGTAATGTGCACTAAAATAGCTTTTACAGAAATTGCCGGTATTTGCTGTGGGTTACTACATATGGGTCTATAACTTTTGAACAGTCTGTCTGCCCTTCCATTTGTCCTCATGGGTCATTTTGCCACAGCTCCCAGGGTAGACGTCCCCAGGGTTCTTCAACCTCCAGTACAGCCATGTAATATTTAGAGCTGATTTGTAAGTAGTAGGGCTATCAGATGTATATAGGGAGTCCTTTACCCAATCATGCAATATTCTTATACTGTAAAAAAAATCTGTAAATTCTATATAAAATTGTATGCTATTTTGAATGGTTTTCCTACGTATTGCAAATTGCTTTGCTTATATTTGAGTTATCAGACTTCCTTGATCGATAAGGCATTTTCAGGACAAAGGTTACCTATTTTACTCCCCTTAATAAAACTATTGATTGGTGGTTATAAGTTATGTTGTTTCTGTCTGCTGTCCACCGGAGTGTTATAGATAAGAAAAGAAAGAATAGTGCTGTTAACACTACACCCCAGTACAGTATAGCATTGTACAGTTTGACTGCATATCCTGGGTTGAAGAAATTGGAGATCCTATTTTTGTGTGAGTTATTTTTCTCCATTTTATTTTTTTATTTTTTTTTTTAAGCAAAAAATAAAAACCCAGCAGTGATTAACCACTTCAATACTATGCACTTATAACACTTTCCTACCAGACCAATTTTCAGCTTTCAGTGCTGTTGTGCTTTGAATGACAATTGCGCAGTCGTGCGACGATGTACCCAAACAAAATTTTTTATCATTTTGTTCCCACAAATAGAGCTTTCTTTTGGTGGTATTTGATCACCCCTGCGTTTTTTATTTTTTGTGCTATAAACAAAAAAAAGACAGAAAATTTTGAAAAAAAAAAAAATCTCTCTCACAAAACTTTGTAAATAAGTACATTTTCTCCATCACTGATGGGCATTCATGAGGCGGCACTGAGGCAGTACTGATTGGCACCGATGATGAGCACTGATGGGCACTCATAGGCAGCACTGATAGGGGCACTGGTGGGCAGATGCACTGATAGGGGTCCATTCCCTGGTGGTCTAGGGTGGCATCTGAAGGTGGCACTGAGTGCCATCCATATTGGGCACTATGCCCCTTACCTGGTGGTCTAGGGTGGTCTCCCTGGTGGTCACATTGCTGGTGGTCCCTGGGCAGGCTCCCTGGTGGTCTAGTGTGGCGATCCTGGGGGGGGGGGGGGCTGTGCTGATAACCCATCAGCACAAACCCCCCCGTCAGGAGAGCAGCCGATCGGCTCTCCTCTACTCAGGTCTGCAGACCCGAGTACAGGAAAAGCCCATAAACGGCTTTCCTGTGTTACACTGTGACAAGCCGTGATTGGTCACGGCTGATCACACGGTAAAGTGCTTCAGATGGAAGCGCTTTACCAAGATCGGTAATGCAGGGGGTCAGATTGACCACCGGCATGTTATCCTGATGACGTCATATGACGCCCAGCCAGGATAACTGAACCACTTCCCGGCCGTCATTCTGCATACGGCGGTCAGGAAATGGTTAAATATCACCAAAAGAAAGCTCCATGTATGTGAAAAAAATGATAAAAATTTAATTTGGGTACAGCGTTGCATGACTGCACAAATGTAATTCAAAGTGCGACAACACTGAAAGTTTGTCTGGACAGGAAGGGGGTAAAAGTGCCCTGTACTGAACCGGCTAAAGAGGAAAATACTTCAGAGAAAAAACAGGTTAATCCTCTAAGGACACCAACAAAAAAAGGGATTTTATTAAAAACTTACCGTAAAATCCTTTTCTCTGAGTTCACTGACAGACGCAGCTCACCATTACGTGTGGGGTTTATGCTGTTCTCACTAGGAGTTAACTAGGCAGGGAAAAGAAACAGCTGACCCCTCCCATGGGGCCGTCCCCTCTTCCCAGATAAACCCCCTCTATGGAATAGCTCATCAGTTCATACACAAGCCGTTCAAACACAGAGCACCAAGGGGTGGGTGCTGCGTCTGAAAGTAAACTCGGAGAAAAGGCTTTTACGGTAAGTTTTTAATAAAATCCATTTTTCTCCTATCGTTCACTGACAGACGCAGCTCACCATTACGTGTGGGGATGTCCCCAAGCTGTGTAAAAAAAGAGGGGTGGGCAAACGCTAACAACAGTACCCAACAGAACCTCTAAGGAGGCGACAGACGCGCCTGCAAAACTTTGCGGCCAAAAGCAGCATCCGAAGATGCAAACTCACTAAGTTTTACAAAGTTGATGTAAGTGTGAACCGAGGCCCAAGTGGCCGCCTTGCACACCCGTGACACCGAGGCCTGGTGTCTAAAAGCCCAGGAAGTGCTAACAGCCCGGGTAGAATGAGCCGTGATCGGAAAAGGGGGGACCTTGCCCCTGACAGAATATGCATGGGTCACGGTCTGTCTGATCAATCGTAGCCGAGGAGGCCGCCAAACCTTTGTGCGGACCCTCAGGCAACACAAACAGAGCATCAGCTTTTCGAAAAGAAGCTGTAGCAGACAAATACACTTTTAAAGCCCTCACTACATCCAAGGCATGTAAATCAATTTCCTTTGGATGCGATGGACGAGGACACAATGAAGGAAGAACAATATCTTCATTAATGTGAAAAGAAGAAACCACTTTTGGAAGAAAAGAAGGCGAGGGTCGCAAGACCACCTTATCCTTATGCAGGACTAGGTAGGGAGACTTGCACGAGAGTGTTGCTAATTCAGACACCCGTCTGGCAGAGGTGATGGCCACTAAAAAGGCCACCTTCTGCGAAAGCAGTTGTAAGGAAATCTCCCTGATTTTCTCATAAGGCGGTTTCTGAAGTACAGAAAGCACCAAATTTAGATCCCAAGGCACCAACGGAACCTTTACCCGAGGCGCCACATGTCGTACACCTTAAACAAAGGTACGAATCAAGGAATGTGATGCCAAAGGTCTCTGAAAAAGAACTGCCAGAGCCGATATCTAGCCCTTAAGAGTACTCAAAGCCAGATTTTTGTTCAGGCTCTGTTGCAAAAAGGTCAGGACCCTTGATATCACATAAGAGCGAGGGTTATGACCCTCCGCCTCGCACCAAGCTATATAAGCCTTCCAGGTGCGGTGGTAAATCTTGCGAGAGGTACACTTGCGAGCCTTCAACAAAGTAGGAATCACTGATTCAGCAACTCCCCTGTCTCTTAGCACCTGGGACTCAATAGCCAAGCCGTCAAAGCCAGCGAGGGTAAAGCAGGGTGCAAGATGGGCCCCTGAGACAGAAGATCGTCTCTCAGCGGAAGCTGCCAAGGAGCGTCTGCCACCACTTGCACCAAGTCGGCGTACCACGTGCGCCGAGGCCAATCCAGAGCCACCAGGATTGTTGGCATTCCCTCCGCCACTATCCTGCGGATCAGTCGCGGCAGTAGTTTTATCGGAGGGAATGCATACAGAAGTTGATAACAACCACATGGGGCCACCAGAGCGTCCGTGGCCACCGCCAGCGGATCCTTCGTTCTGGACACAAAGGTCTCCACCTTGTGATTGAACCGGGACGCCATGAGATCCACGTCCGGCGTCCCCCATCTGCGGCAAATCTGGTTGAACACCTCCGGGTGGAGGGACCACTCTCCCTCTGGTCCAATGTCTGGCGACTGAGAAAATCCGCCTGCCAGTTCTCCACCCCTGGAATGTAAATGGCAGAGATTGCCGGAACGTGACGTTCCGCCCAACGCAGTATCAGAGCTGCCTCCGCAGCAGCTGCTGGACTTCTCGTGCCGCCCTGATGGTTCACATATTCCACTGCTGTGGCATTGTCAGACTGAATTCGGACCGGACGGTCCTGCAATCTCACTGTCCAGTGAGATAGGCACAATCTGATTGCCCTTAGTTCCAGTACATTGATGGGGAGGCGGGCCTCCTGTGCCGACCAACGGCCCTGGGCAGACAGCTGTCCCAGGACCCCTCCCCAGCCTGAAAGACTGACATCCGTGTTGATGATCACCCACTGGAGGGGCAGAAAAGACTTCCCCCTGAGTCAGGACAGAGTCTCGAAGCCACCAGGTCAGAGACGCCCTTGCCTGAGAGCCCAGGCGAATCAGAAGGTCCAAGGACCGAGGCGACCTGTCCCACCTAGCCAGAATTGCTCGCTGAAGCAGACGAGTGTGACTCTGGACAAATGGTATTGCCTCGAAAGAAGATACCATGAGCCCCAGCATCCGCATACAGAATCGTAATGAGGACCGACGGTGCGACAGAACAGTTCGCAATGCTGACTGCAGAGACTGCAGCTTGGCCGGGGGGAGGAACACCTTCGCCTGCGCTGTGTCCAAAATCAGACCCAGGTACTCCAGGCGATTGGTTGGCGATACCGATGACTTCTGCAGGTTGAGTAACCAGCCGAAATCCTGCAGCGAGGTCATTGTGATCTTCACATTTTCCTCCAGAGCCGAGGCGGATTCCGCTCGCAGGAGCAGATCGTCTAGGTAGGCTACCACCGCAACGCTAACACCGGGGCAAGCAGTTTTGTGAAAACCCGAGGCCACGAATTGAAAAAAAAAAGTGAAGGTCTCCCACTGCGAATCGCAGGAAGCATTGATGCCGTGGACAAATGGCTACATGGAGGTACACATCCCTGATATCCAGAGACGCCAGAAACTCCCCCTGATGAAGGGCGGCCACAATCGAGCGAATAGATTCCATCCAGAACTTCCGCATTCTGACATACTGGTTCAGGGCCTTTAGGTCCAGCACTGGCCGAACCCCCCCCCTTTTTGGGGACCACGAACAGATTCAAATAGAAACCTCGAAACCTTTCTGCTAGAGGTACTGGCACAATTACCCCCTGGTCTGAAACTGCTTGAACAGCCCCCAAAAGGGCCTCCCGGCGATCCTGCGGGAGTCCCAAGTTTGATGGGAAGAACCTGTCTGGGGGTAGAGTGTTGAACTCTATCCTGTACCCGGTGGACACCACTTCCCGGACCCAACGATCGGGAATGTGAGCCAGCCACCGTTCTGCGAACCCCAGAAGACGTCCCTCCACCCGAAACCCGGGTGGGGGCAACCCATTAGGCTGAGGAAGGCTTGTCTTCCGCCTTTTCGGTTTTGCGCTGCCACTGTCGCTTACCGGCCCCAGCAGCGACCTTACCGGGACGGGTCCCTTTTCCTGGAGCGCTCGGGGCACGAAAAAAACTTTTTTGCCCTGAGGGAGGAGGCCCTGTCGACGACGAAACTTGCGCCTCCGGGGCTCCGGCAGAAAGGTACTCTTACCTCCCGTAAAATCTTTAATGATCTCATCCAAACGTGGACCAAATAGACGGCCACCCTGAAAGGGGAGGTCAGCAAGACATTTTTTGGAAGCATGGTCGCCAGACCAAGAACGCAACCAGAGTATCCTTCTGAGGATAACAGTAAAAATCGCTATCTTGGATAACATAGGCAGTAAATCAACTGCCGCATCACAAAGGTACTTGAACCCTTGGAGCAAGAACTCAGCCCTCTGCGGCGCATCCATCAGGCAGCCACATTCCAGGTCGGACTTGAGCTCCTCCATACGCTCAGATAGGTGTTGAGCCGCCATGGCGGATGCCAGGGCTGGTCGCACGGCAGAACCTGCCATCAGGAAGAGCGACTTTAAAAGTGCCTCTCTTTTCCTATCAGCGGGGTCCTTGAAGGAGGGAGACCCCTCCAAAAGGGATAGTCGCCTTACTAAGGCGAGCTATCGGTGGGTCCACCACCGGTGATTCCCATTTTTTTAAAAAGCTTTCCTCAAAGGGATAGCGAGCAGCGAAACATTTTGACAGCGAAATGGAAAGCTGTGGACGTTGCCATTCACAGTAAAGGAAACAATCAAAAAACTGATTGTAGGGGTAAGCCTTGGGGGCCCTAGAGGACCCACACACATACGCAGAAGTCTGCGACTCAGCATCCTGGCTCAATTGCAGCGTAGTGCGAATGCCAGTGACAATGGCGGCGACCAGCGCTTTTTCGCGCGCAGCCACCGCCCCTTGATCCTCCTCGCCATCCGAAGGGACCAGGTCCCCGTCCGATAGGTCCACTGGGATCTCTGAGACCCCAGAGGCTAAGTCTGGGTCCGAATCCTCCCCTGACGAATAAGGGGGGGGGAGGGGGGCGCTTCTTGGAAGCCCGTTGGGCGACCTCCGCCCGGGGGAGAAAGTCACTAAAAACCTGGTCCAAAAATTCCCCTTGAGCAGATTGCGCCGACACTGAAGCCTCCTCAGCAGGTCCAGCAGTGAGATCTGCCATTGCCTTATGCCTCCAGACCCCTCTCAGTGACACCTGTGGCACAACAGAGGATGAGGCACCCCCACACTACCGCACAGCCCCACCCCACAGAGCCCCAGGGAAAAGGGGAACTGCACCCACCGCCACCAGCACCCACAGGGGAGCCCAGCTGTTACTTGCTGTTTTTGTGCCAGGGATACCAGAGGACCCAGAGAGCTGCGCTGTCCGATCACCACCGCTCCAGAGAGAAAAGGAAGCATTGTATGCACGTTATTGCATAGACATGTGGTCAAAATGGCCGCCGTTAGACACTAGAGGCAGAAATCCCCTGCACAGAGACTTGCAGTACCGCAAATGGGCGCTCAGAGAGCTAGAGGGAAAGCCACATAGACCAGAAATGTCTGCGGCTACGGCAAAATGGCGGCGGTCCGCCGCAAAATGGCGGCCGATCGCCGCAAGGCGGCGAAATAAAAAACGACGGTGCAGGCGTACAGGGTGCAGTGCGGGGATAGAGGGGGGGGGGGGGCTGCGGAAAAGGGGGGCAGGAGCTCCCTCCTGCCGGCGGCTACCCCGACAAATAGGAATTTTTTTTTTTGTCGGCGGTCCCCCTTCCGCCCCTGGAAAGGGGGGGGGAAGGGCGGAACTCTCACTCACCACTCCGCGAGCGCTGTGGGTAGCCACCCAGTCGCAGACTTTTTGTCCCTGCCTGGACGGTATGCTGCAGGCCAGAATTCGCCCTACCGAATCGCATCCGGGCTGGGCACAGGCGGGGATCACCCTAGGCCAACCACACGGAACGGGCACTATGCGGCGGTTCCCCATACGTCGGGACTGGCTCGCAACAGTTGGCCAGGTTGGGGAAAGTACAGAGCCCATGGACTCTCCATGCCCCGACCGGCTTCTTGATAGTAGATCACTTTATTGAAGATAAGGTTAATAAAATAAAATAAAATTAAATTAAAAAGAAATGGTCACAAACAGGACCGCAATTCCCCTAAAGGGAAGCCAGGTCAACTCCTTGCAAACTAGGCATTTAGACTGATGAGCTATTCCATAGAGGGGGTTTATCTGGGAAGAGGGGACGGCCCCATGGGAGGGGTCAGCTGTTTCTTTTCCCTGCCTAGTTAACTCCTAGTGGAACCAGCATAAACCCCACACGTAATGGTGAGCTGCGTCTGTCAGTGAACGATAGGAGAAACTGGAGTCTTATGGAGTGGGCGCGGTTATACATGTGCACACTAGGGGCAGCCCTAGAAATTTTTTGGTAATGTCCAATCACCTAAAAGGTAGCCTGCACAAAACCCATGGTCTAGGAATACAAGTCTTGGCACCTGTACTGTATGGAGGTCAGAAAAAAAACTACCCCTTCATCAGGGCTTTAGTTAAAATAAGAACCTTATACCCTCCATTAACAATTTACTAATGCCTGTAGAAAGACATACTATCTGCTCGGCTTTCCAATACACTGAATATGTTAGAAAGATAATAAAAGGAAATATTCGCTTGACACATCTAAAAAGGGGACCAATACAATCATACATAATATAAAGTGTATATGGATTGTAATGCCTATAAAATTTGCTATCTCCGAACACACAAAGAATAGAGCAATGTTAAATGTTTAACTACTTGCCGACCGAATAACTGTCAGACTGTCCGCCGCAATATCGCAGTCCCACTAGAAGTCACTGCTCACTGCCATTACTGGATATATGTTACAAAATCTCACAAAAGTGAGTACACCCCTCACATTTTTGTAAATATTTTATTATATCTTCATGTGACAATGAAGAAATCACACTTTGCTACAATGTAAAGTGGTGAGTGTACAGCTTGTATAACAGTGAAAATTTGCTGTCTCCTCAAAATAACTCAACACAGAGCCATTAATGTCCAAGCTGCTGGCAACAAAAGTGAGTACACCCCTAAGTGAAAATGTCCAAACTGAGCCCAATTAGCCATTTTCCCTCCCCGATGTCATATGACTAGTTAGTGTTACAGTCAGGTGTGAATGGGGAGCAGGTGTGTTAAATTTGGTGTGATCTCTCTCTCTTATACTGGTCACTGGAAGTTCAACATGGCACCTCATGGCAAAGAACTCTCTGAGGATCTGAAAAAAAGAATTGTTGTTCTACATAAAGATGGCCGAGGCTATACAAAGATTGCCAAGACCCTGAAACTGAGCTGCAGCACGGTGGCCGAGACCATACAGCGGTTTAACAAGACAGGTTCCACTCAGCACAGGCCTCGCCATGGTCAACCAAAGAAGTCGAGTGCACACGCTCAGCGTAATTTCCAGAGGTTGTCTTTGGGAAATAGACATATGCGTGCTGCCAGCATTGCTGCAGAGGTTGAAGGGGTGGGGAGTCAGCCTGTCAGTGCTAAGACCATACGCCACACACTGCATCAAATTGGTCTGCATGGCTGTCGTCCCAAAAGGAAGCCTCTTCTAAAGATAATGCACAAGAAAGCCTGCAAACAGTTTGCTGAAGACAAGCAGACTAAGGACATGAATTACTGGAACCATGTCCAGTGGTCTGATGAGACCAAGATGAACTTATTTGGTTCAGATGGTGTCAAGCGTGTGTGGTGGCAACCAGGTGAGCAGTATAAAGACAAGTGTGTCTTGCCTACAGTCAAGCATGGTGGTGGGAGTGTCATGGTCTGGGGCTGCATGAGTGCTGCCGGCACTGGGGAGCTACAGTTCATTGAGGGAACCATGAATGCCAACATGTACTGTGACATACTGAAGCAGAGCATGATCCCCTCCCTTCAGAGACAGGGCAGCAGGGCAGTATTCCAACTAAACCCTATTGAGCATCCATAAAACAGAAGGTGGAGGAGCGCAAGGTCTCCAACATCCACTAGCTCCGTGATGTCATCACGGAGGAGTGGAATATGACTCCAGTGGCAAACTGCAAAGCTCTGGTGAACTCCATGCCCAAGGGGTTAAGGCAGTGTTGGAAAATAACGGTGCCCACACAAAATAGACACATTGGGCCTAATTTGGACATTTTCACTTAGGGGTGTACTCACTTTTGTTGCCAGCAGTTTACACATTAATGGCTGTGTCGAGTTATTTTGAGGGGACAGCAAATTTATACTGTTATACAAGCTGTACACTCACTACTTTACATTGTAGCAAACTGTAATTTCTTCAGTGTTGTCACAAGAAGAGAATAAAATATTTACAAAAATGTGAGGGGTGTACTCACTTGTGAGATACTGTATATAGCAAAAAGTAAAAAATATATATTTTTTTTTTTCAAAATAGTCAGTTTTTTTGTTTATAGCACAAAAAATAAAAAAACCCAGTGGTAATCGAATACCACCAAAAAAGTTATATTTGTGGAAGAAAAAAAAAAAAAGAAAGACAAATCTAATTTGGGTACAGCGATGCATAACCACGCAATTGTCAGTTAAAGTAATCCATTGCTGTACTGCAAAAAATAAGTCCTGGTCATTTTTTGGGGGGGGGGGGGTAAATGGTCAAATGGTTTAGGCATGTTTTAGTTTTCATTTTTGTTTCTTTAAAGCTTAGTTCACTTTAAGGATAGGTTTTATGTTACACCCATGTTTCGGATGTAACATGAAACACTATCACATTCCCCAACCCCCCAGTCTGTAGTAGCCTAAGCATTTACCACACATTTATCTTGGTATAGTGGTTGTTACCAGTTTTCTTAAGTTATTGGTAGATTGTGCCAATCTGTACAGTTCCTTTTCTCATTGGTGTGATGGTTCTGTACCGATAGAATCTCTAAAGACATACAGTATTGATAGTCCTGGCAAAAGTAGCTTTCTTTTCACCTAATTCATGTAACTTATCTGTCCTGGAGTCCAGCGACGTCGGCACCCGCCACCGATCTTCGTGTGGTGCAGCCACATCCCATTGCGGGTAAGGGAACCTGGACATGTAGCATTCCAGCTTCACGCCAGGCACCTTACTGGCGGCCAGTAGCAGAGCGAGCATGGAGGAGGGAGCCAGGCTTTTGACGTCAGCGGCCGCGGCGGTCGGCCAGAGCTCCCGGATGTGTGCAAAAGGACACCTGTCTTCCCCCCGAACGGTGCCAAATGTGACGCCTGAGGGGGGAGGAATCAAACCAGCGGGAGTTCCACTTTTGGGTGGAACTCTGCTTTAATTGAACAAGCCGAAGTTAGAAGCTAACTACCAAGCACAGCTTTGAACTTTGTTTTAGTAAAATCAACCCCATAATGTTTTCCAGCATGTTTCATTGCCAAAGGGTCAATTTTTTACATCAGATTAGGCGACCCGTCAAATCTCGTAACTGAAGTGATGTTCCGTCGCAGCCATCTTGGTAAACCCCGCATTCGTCCGCCGTAAGCCTACAGCCAGAAGTCAGCAAGCAGACAGCTTGTTACATCCACCGAAGTCTTGCATTTCACACTTTTTTTTACCAGTAAACTAAGCTTATACAGTATCTCACAAAAGTGAGTACACCCCCCACATTTTTGTAAATATTTTTATATCTTTTCATGTGACAACACAGAAGAAATGACACTTTGCTACAATGTAAAGTAGTGAGTGTACAGCTTGTATAACAGTGCAAATTTGCTGTCCCCTCAAAATAATTCAACACACAGCCATTAATGTCTAAACCGCTGGCAACAAAAGTGAGTACACCCCTAACTGAAAATGTCCAAATTGGGCCCAAAGTGTCAATATTTTGTGTGGCCACCATTATTTTCCTGCTTCAGTATGTCACAGTACATGTTGGCATTCATGGTTTCCTCAATGAACTGTAGCTCCCCAGTGCCGGCAGAACTCATGCAGCCCCAGACCATGACACTCCAACCACCATGCTTGACTGCAGGCAAGACACACTTGTCTTTGTACTCCTCACCCGGTTGCCACCACACGCTTGACACCATCTGAACCAAATAAGTTTATCTTGGTCTCATCAGACCACAAGACATGGTTCCAGTAATCCATGTCCTTAGTTTGCTTGTCTTTAGCAAACTGTTTGCAGGCTTTCTTGTGCATTATCTTTAGAAGAAGCTTCCTTCTGTGACGACAGCCATGCAGACCAATTTGTTGCAATGTGCGGCGTATGGTCTGAGCACTGACAGGCTGACCCCCCACCCCTTCAACCTGTGCAGCAATGCTCGCAGCACTCATACATCTATTTCCCAAAGACAACATCTGGGTATGACGCTGAGCACATGCACTCAACCTCTTTGGTCTACTATGGTGAGGCCTGTTCTGAGTAGAACCTGTCTTGTTAAACCTCTGTATGGTCTTGGCCACTGTGCTGCAGCTCAGTTTCAGGGTCTTGGCAATCTTCTTATAGCCTAGGCCATCTTTATTTAGAGCAACAATTCTTTTTTTCAGATCTTCAGAGTTCTTTGCCATGAGGTGCCATGTTGAACTTCCAGTGACCAGTATGAGAGAGTGAGAGTGATATAAAATTTTTTAAACCATAGTAAATTACATCCATTCACAAGTGGACATAAGTAACAAAGGTAGTTAAAAATGAGATTAACAAATGAAGAAATTCTACATGGTTTCAGATAACAAAGCCAGGTGATGAAAACCAAAGTTATTGGTAGATGTGGGGAACCTGGCGACCGACCCCCAGGTTCATCACACAAACCCATTAGCTGTCATTTTGTATCCCCCTCTCACCAGGAGTAGTCTGCCACCCCATATGGGAGCTAACTGTGGCATGACTGTGTAGTGAGCACGTGGGATTGTACATAGGTGGCAGGGGTCTATCGCCAGGTCATACCATGGCCATTAAGTTATACAATCAAACATAACATTAACCGTTTTGTCTACATGCCTTTAGCTCGTATGTTTTCTAACCCATGCACCTGTTCAAACTGGGATGGCTTTTTACCATTGTGTACTTGACTCGAATCACCTTGTTTTATCTCATAAGTGAGAGCTCCTATAGCTAACTTATTAATTATAGGTACTGCTGTATAGTTTTTGTTCCTAATCTAGGAGGTAGGATCTTTTGGAGGAAATCCAGACGTTTCACTTCCTAAGAAAGTTTTGGGCTCTATTTTCCTTATATGCGAATAGTTGTTCCATTTTGCATTGGTTATTTACTCTATTAACAATTTCCTCAGTTGTGGGGGGTTCGGTGGATCGCCATCTACTGGCTATTGCTATTCTAGCCGCGAATAATATGTGAATCACTATTGTTCTTGTGCGGGGGTGGGGAGTTGTCAATTCCTATAGAGAGAAGGGGTAGTTCCAAGATGGCCCTCCAGAGCTTCTGGATAGAAGAGCATTCCCAGAATAAGTGCTGTAATGAGCCTTTACTTTGGCATGCCCTCCAATAAAGTGGGGAGATTTTAGGGTCGATGCTGTGCAGTCTAGTAGGTGTTAAATAGTATCTGTGCAATATTTTCTGCACGTTGTCCCAGTGGTCCACACACGCTGACATTTTGTTATTATGTTTAAGGGCTGATAGCCACTGGGGGAGAGTGAACTCCATTTTTAAATCATGCTCCCATTTACACATTATGGGAAGTTTCTTGTGCAGTGGGCATTGCTTGCAGAATTAGTAGAATAGGGCTATCCCTTTTGTGGAGGTTGGTGTGTAACTAGCTAGGAAACGCCATAACTTGGTCGGGATTTGGGTTTGTAGGGTTGTTGGAATGGAAGGACTTGATTTGGTTTATCTTGAAGTGGTCTATTGAGGAGGGGTTCGGTATATCGCTTGGGCTGAAAAATACTCCCCTGATTGCCCATTGTCGGGAGGAGAATCCCGGCATTAAGTGCTCGTAAGTGTCTAATGGTAATCTCAGCTTAGTGTATTGTTCTTCGTGATATTTCAGGCTCATTATTGAGGATCATGTCGCTGTGGTCGCCTGAATGGTGGGAGAGTCTGGTATTAATGTTTTATTCGAGATAGTTGCAGCCATCAGGGTTGCGGGTAGGTTATGGCTAGGTATTAAGTTCCTCTCGATGTTAGACCAATGGTTGTCTTCCTGGGATGAGAACCAATATTGTGTTTGCTCTAGTAGTGATGTCTAATGATATGCCAAGGCGTTAGGTAGGCCCATTCCTCCTTGGGTTCTGTGCCTATACAGTGTAGACAATGCTACTCTAGGTTTTGCGTTACCCCATATACATTTACGCAGAATTTTATTTAAAAGATTTTGGGGGATTGGTATTGGGAGGGTCCTGAAGTGATAGAGTAGTTTAGGGAAGGTCTGCATTTGATAAGCAGCTATTCGCCCTACCCAGGAGAGTTGAGTTTCTCTTATTGTGGTGAGCTCCTTTTGGAGTTTAGAGAAGGGGAGGGAAATTTTGAGCATATAGATTGGTGGAGGGTATTGTAAGTGGGATTCCCAGGTAGGTAATCAAGGGGCTGTCCCAGTTGCACGGGAATATAGATTTTAAATGGGAGATTTGCATAGGCGCTAGGTTGATTGGGAGGGCAAAACACTTTGTTGTGTTAACCTTGCAGTATGAAACAAGGCCAAATGTATTTAATAAGAGTTTGATGGCTGGCAAAGAAGTCGCAGGTTTGGTTATGGGCAGTATGATGTCGTCTGTGAATAGACCTAATTTATGTTGCGTTGGGCCGATTCTAATGCCCTCTATATTGTCATGCATTCTAATATGCTCTGCTACAGGCACAATTGCCAAGGAAAAGATGATAGGTGATAAGGGGAAACCTTGGCGTGTGCCATTTGTTAGTGGGAAAGGGTCCGATAGGAGTCCAGATGAGAACACTTGGGCGGTGGGATCCGCGTATAAGGACATTATGGCTGAGTGAAGGGGGCCTGCTATACCAAATTTAGTAAGGACCTTTGACAAGTATCCCCAATGGACCATGTCAAAGGCCTTCTCTGCGTCCAAGGCCAGAAAGACGCAGGGCTGTCTCGATTTTTCTACATATTTCAATAGGTTGATCATTCGTCGGGTACCATCATAGGCCTGTCTGCCCTTGACAAATCCCACCTGGTCCAAGTCTATAAGAGTAGGGGTGACTGTCATCAATCTGTTGGCAAGGATTTTAGCAAAAAATTTTAAGGTCGGAATTTAGGAGTGACATGGGCTTAAAATTCTGAGGCTCAGTTGCGTCTTTACCTGGTTTGGAGATTGTAATTATCACTGCTTGAAGCATTTCCCTAGGGAAAGCCCCTTTCTCTATTGCTACATTAAATGCTTTAGTGAGGTGCGAGATAAGGTGGGGGGCAAAAGTTTTGTAATACTACGTGGAGAATCCATCAATCATGGGAGGTGGGGGGGGGGGGGGGAGAGATTTGATTACTTCTAGGACCTCATTTTCGGTGACAGGGGCATTAAGTCAGCTTCGGGTGTCATCGCTTATGCTGGGTAAATTAACTTCCTGTAGAAAGTCTATCTCTTTACTTGATGGTTGGTGACTAGTAATCTTGTCGCAGAGATTATATAGGGCCTTGTAATAGTCCCCAAAAACATTAGCGATGTCTTTGGGGTTCCTGTAAGTATTCCCCGTGTGGTGGTGTTTTATCATGGACAATTTAACCCTCTTTTGTTTTATTTGTGCTGCAAGGAGCTTGCCTGCTTTATTACCCTGAGAGTACCAAGAGAGTAAGTCTTTTAAAATAGGTGTCATACTCATATTTGAGCACTATCCGTAGCTTTTCTCTGCATGCGTTTAGCTCTTTTAGAATGAACCGGTCCGCTGGATTAGTGTTTTTGTGTTTATTCTCTAGGTCTGAGATTGTTTGCTGTAGCTGAGTTATATGTTTGAGTCTTTTTTTCTTTGCCCTGGCTGCCAGATGTATTAGATGTCCCCTAATGACCACACCATATGGTCAGAGGGGATGTTTGGGTATCAACATTGTGTTGAAAATATTCATCTATTTTATTCTCAATGTGGCATTTATGAGTTGGGTGGGTTAAGATGTAGGTGTTGTTCCTCCAGAGTTTGAAAATTAGTGGGCTTATTGTTATCCAAGATATCTATTGTCACAGGTGCATGGTCTGACCAAGTTATGCTATGTATTTCAGCTTTAGATATATGTTGTAGGAAGTATTTGCCAGTTAAAAAAAAAAATCAATCCTAGCGTATGTTTTGCGTACCATTGAATAAAAGCAATAGTCCCTCTCTGTGGAGTGGAGGCACCTCCAAGGGTCATATAAGCCCTCTTTCAAACAGAGTGGGCCCAAGGCTTGTCTGCGCCTCCCCCCCAGAGGAGAAGTCCATCCTCCCCTCCATCACCACATTAAAATCTCCACATTACCAATCTTCCCTTCTGGAATTTTCTGGTTTCAACCAATAAGCCTGTAATGAACCTTTGAGGGTGTTTGTTGGGGGCATACAGGTTTACTATTGTGTAAAGAACATTATTAAGCTCAGCCACCAATATTAGGTAGCGGCCCCGAACATCCAAATGAAGATCTAGTAGGTTAAAAGCAACAGTGTTCCTTATTGCCAACAAGACTCCATTTCTCTTGACATTGTCCTTTGCAGTGAACACATGTGGGAATTTGGGGTGGGAGCACTTGGGAGATTTGGAGGAGGCAAAATGCGTCTCCTGGACACAAAGGATGTCACATTTGTGATCTATAGCCATTTTCCAGAGTGTCCGCCTTTTGAAAGGGCTGTTTAGGCCTCTCACATTAAGCGATAACAGTTTAAGTGTCATTTCTAATGAACAAAGCGCTGCAGTGCCATCTGGTGTAGTCAAACTTAGTTGCGTTAGTAAAGTACATCATGTGCATGTCAACCGTAGGATGAACCGTAAGGAGGGTGTAGTAGTAATTCGCTAAGGCATGTGCTAGATCAATAACGGAAAATAACAGGAGATTTTTAAAATGTGTGTGATAGGTGGATGGTGTAAGTTCAACTATATCTGGCATAAACGCAGCCTTGTTGGGGGAAAGGCGTTTCAAGTGTGTGCCCCCAAGTGGGGTTTAAACAGGGGTCAAACAAATAGGAAGTAATCTTACCCAATTTGCTGAATGGCTGGCGGCTCAGTCCCTTGGCTCGGAGGTCCTCTAAACATGGAGGAGAGAGGGCCCTCTTGGGTAAGGCATTCGGTGCCGGAGTCGTGGTTTGTCGTTGGGGTTTCGGTGTGTCAAACTTGGTTATTCTTATTCTGGCGTTTCTGCGGGAGGGCTCCATGTGGTGATCTTTCTGAGGCCAGGGAGCTCGTTGTGGGTGGTAGCAGGCCCCACTTGAGGAGAAGGTCCAAGCCCCTTTCTTGTGAAGTAATAGTGAGTTTCATTATGCATCTCTAGTATCAGTTTTGCTGGGAAGCCCCACTTGTACATAATTTTAGGATTTCTTAGTATCTTGGTAATGGAAACCAAATTGCTTCTTGCTGCCATGGTGGCTTTGGAAAGGTCGGCGTAAATTGATATGCCGGAGTATGGGTCTGGGAGTGCCGCATTTTGTCTTGAGAAAGATATCAGTTGCTCCTTGACTTGGTAGAAATTTATTTTTGCTATTACATCGCGTGGGACCTTGTCCGGGAGGTGAGGCGGTTTCGGTAATCTGTGTGCCCTGTCTATTGTTAGATCAATGGGCTGGAGTGCAGGCAGAGTGGTCAGCATCAGTTGTTGTAGGTAGCTGTGCAGTTCTGATGGTTTCTGGGATCCCTCTGAATTTCAAATTGTTCCTGCGTGCCCTGTCCTCCAGATCCGTGACCTTAGCGCCTGAAGCTCGTCCTTATCATAATGTGCGTCCACTAGTTCGTTGTGGGCCTCTGAGTAATCTCCCAGTTTATTTTCTATAAAGTCTACACTGTCTCCCAGATCCTCCAGCTCTCTTTTAGTAGCCTTCATGAAATTAGCCTTGTATTTTTGTAGCGCCCCACGAAGGTTTAATAGCATTCCCTTCATGGTTTCATCCGTAATGGCCTGGCCTGTTGTAGGGAAGGAATCGAGCTGCTGGCCATAGGAGTCCGACTCCTCCATATCTTCCCCTTCCCCTCTAGAGGAGCCCGCTTGCTCTTCTTGGCTCCCCACCCTCCTCCGCTGCTTGATGGGGCTGTCAGTAGGTGAGGAAGGTAGTGGGAAAACCTCCCCTGTAGACTCACCCTGCATGCTGATCGGCTATGCGGAGTCACTCGCCCGCTCCAAGTGCAGTCTGCGTGCTGCCCCGGCGCCATCTTGGGTCCGCCGTCCTGCTGTTGGGGCGAAGAAGTCTTTGATCCCTCTCTATCCTTTCTCTTACCGGAGGTGGACACCCCAGTCTCCAGGTTCGGCATGGCTGTTTAGAGCCATTGGGGTGCTTAGCACGTCGCTCGTGTATTGCTGTGAAGCCGCCAGACATTCAGAGTGCCGCTCTCACACGTCCATCTGCTCCAGCTGCCAGCTCTGCCCCGAGTGATATCCAATTTAACACACCTGCTCCCTATTCACAACTGAGACCTTGTAACACTAATGGGTCACGTGACACCAGGAAGGGAAAAATGGCTAACTGGGCGCAATTTGGACATCTCCACTTAGAGGTGTACTCACTTTTGTTGCCAGCGGCAAGCTTGCTGATCTGACAGGTTTGCTAATCTGACAGAACACCGCTGCTTTTACAATTCAACATCAAAACAGTCTGACCTGTTTAAAAATACTGTATTTCACTATATAAGCTCACTTTACAGATAAAAATAAGCGTGAAACCCAAGACTTCAGTGGGTGTAAAAAGATGTCCACTTGCCACCTTCTAACTGTAAGCTTAATGCGGCCGAGTGCAAGGTGTACCAAGATGGCCGCGATGGAACGTTGCTTCGGTTACGAGATTTGACAAGTCGTCTAATCTGCCCTTTGGCATTGAAACATGCTGGAAAACATTATGGAGTCCCCTAATCTAACAGAAGACAATTTATAAATCTGATAATACTTTTACATATCGTCTAAAATTGGATCTTATCTCGGTACTGGTTTACTATTGCTTTAACTTATCTTCATAAAACATTTGGTCTTCTGAAATAAAAGGTTTGATGAAAAATACCTTGAATAGACCCTCTCCTGTGTGAATCTCTGCAGGGAAGCCAATTGCTGGGACAGGAGAGTTTCTGACCAGCAGTATATGCGTGAGCAATCAAGATCTTGAAATCAGATAACATAAAAATGAGGGGAGAGAGTCACACCATGCCTGACATATCACTTCTGAAGCATTTAAGTGAGAAAAAAAAGAATCTAAGACTGGTATAGTATTTATAGTTTTATTACAGATCCAATAGATAACCAGTGTTTTTTTAATCAGGTAGAGAACATTTCTGGATTGCAGCATACCTGCTTCTATCTACCCAAATCCTTTAAAAAAAATTACAAAGTAAAACCACTCATTTCCGTGTTGCAGTAACAGATGGTGCAAAAACAGTGCATATCAGTCCTATTTGTCCTTTTTTTAAAAATAATTTTAAGACATTTTTATACAGTTTGCATTAATCGCAGGGTATAACATTGCCAGGTGTAGCGTAAAAAGAATAAATATACAGTTATCCTCCTAGATTACATTCTGCGATATATTACAATATTGATTCACATAAAAGTTGTCTTGATATTTTTTTTCAGTTTAAAGAAACTTAGTAAAAGGAAATGGTAAAAATAACCTTTTGACCAGTCACATGGTGGCTACAAATAGTTGGGTACAAGGAAAATGAGCTGACAAAGGCTGGAAAAACCAAATCGAAAAGAGTTTTTTTAATGACATCAACTTTCAGATTTTGGAAGTCTTCCGTTCGCATAAAATGATGTGAAGGCTTGTAGTTGAATGGAAAGTGGCAAAAATATGTTTACTGCACACAGAAGATGAATGATCCTGTGTCCTGTCAGTTCCTTCTGCAAATTCTGGACACATCAACACTTATTTTATAAGCGTGTTCCTAAAATAGCAATAAAAGGAAAATAAATTACCACAAAGAATTTTCCATTTAAGCACATTCAATGCTGAACTACGGGTAAAAAGCTAAATGCACAGGTAAATACACACATAAAATACATATATAGTAGCTGTTCCATCTGCTTAAAGGATAAGTTTACCTTTCGTAGTATGATGTTACACCCATATTCAGGGTGTAACAAGTTACAAAATGGACGGCCCCCTCCCCGACAACTTGCGGGGGATCTGCCTCCTCCCCCTCCCCCCCAGCTGTCACAATTTTAAAAAATGCAGTGGGACTCTGCCCGGGTCACTCTAACAACAAGGTCCTGTAGCCTTTGCGGCTGTCAGATCGTAGTTTTCAATGAACTACCATGATGCTGTGGTAGCTCATTCACTCTGTCAGATTGTATCCGCATGGCCGTACGGGATATACAAGCACACAGATACACCGACAGATCTGCAGTAGACCTGCATGGCACCAGCGATCTGCTGATCCCTGGTGTAATGCTTTAGAGCAGTGGTTCTCAACTCCTGTCCTCAGGATCCACTAACAGGCCAGGTATGCAAGATAACTGAAATACATCACAGGTGATATCATTTGCTGCTCAGTGATTGCAGTATTCTAGTCTCCATCTCCCCCCAGGTAATACTTAAAATCTGGCCTGTTAGTGGGTCCCGAGGACAGGAGTTGAGAACCACTGCTTTAGAAGCTCCAGACACAAAAAATAATAAATGCACTTATTTTCCCGAAAAAAAAAAAATGTGCATGTATTATTTTTTGTTAAAAAGGTGAACTTATCCTTTAAGGATTTTTTTATATCTGTTTACCTAGGTCTGAGCCATAAACGGCTATGAAACATAGCATAGTCCTGCCTGGCAGGGGAGGGGACCTGATTCTCTGATGATCTGCTGCAGTTTCACTTTCACATACAGTCTCCTCTCTACCCTGTGAATGGACAATGAAAGGAGAAACAGCATATTGAGGAGCTAATCTACCAGCTGCCCTGTTCACTCTCCTCAACATACCCCTTACACTGCAGTCCAGCATTTTTCCTAGGCCCACATACACACCTTACATGTGCTTCCTGGCACCTACTTGCTCCTCTACAACTGCACTGAAATTGGTTGTATTGGCAATAGGGCATCAGAGAGGTCACTTCCTTGGTGATGTGACAGTGCTCCGGTCTAGCAAATGGATGCTAGGTGTGCACAGATCATATCACAGTGGCTCTGTATCGCGGCCGCCGTCGTATGACGGCGATTCGCGTTAGAGCCACATTGTCGCCGTCAATTGCCGATCAGCCGTCGGCAAGCGGTTAAATTACCAGTATTGTTCCCACTACTAGCAGAAAGTGTGATTTGCACGCAAAAGGAGCACTTGTGGACAGGGGAACCATCCATCTGTGCTGTGGATGAATTTTTATAAAGGCTGCTGAACTTAGCGGAAGAGTGCATGATTTCATGTTAGCTTCCTGCTGCAGCAGTTCATTTAAAGCTGAACTCCGGGTAGAAAAATTGCACGATATAGATACACAGTGGGTATAAAAAAGAATCATGCCCTCTAAAATAATCACATTTTTTGCTTTGCAGCCTGGAATGAAGACAGGCAGTTTTTGTTTTATCCAGCTGCATTTAGTCAGAGCAACTTATAGCACCCAAGTGAAAGATATAACACCAACATGTCAGGAAAAAAAAAAATAATTCAAACACAGAAATCACAGGGTTGGAAATAGTCATGCCATTCTGGTGAGCCTCAATTTTCCTATTCAGAGAACACAGAGCACTGAGGTGGATTATTTTTTTACACTAATAAAATCTCCCGTACTAAGAAAAAATATGGGTGACACATAGATATAGCACGTTAAAAAGATGGGCCTCAAGTCGAAATTTACTTGACGACGTCGTCCTTCGATTTTACTTTAGTACGTGAGAAGGCGATTCAAGTCGTCGGAAATATTTATAAGTAGGTGTCGTGTCTACCTACCAAGGGGACAGGTGTTCACGAGGAAAACGCACGTTTAGTGTGAAAGACGATCATCACCCTTGTTATGACCATTAAATTGGCAAAACGGCTGCCGACTACCCGTTAACTGCCGCTGTTACACCGAGATTGCGCTTAGCGGCAGTATGCTGCCGCCGGCGCTATGTCTCGGTGACACTCGCGCGAGTGACACAGGCCCCCCCCAGGTCCCTCGCCCAGGCCGCCGAAGCTAACGGCGGCCGGTGGGCG
>BLSH010325916.1:130823-150983 GCA_018402905.1 Glandirana rugosa | reverse complement strand
GGGGGGGGCATCGCGGGTGGCCGGCGGCAATCGAAGCCGCCGGACCCGCTCCCTGGACCCCCCCCGGACACAGTGAGCGCGCTCACAGTGGCTCTGTATCGCGGCCGCCGTCGTATGACGGCGATTCGCGTTAGAGCCACATTGTCGCCGTCAATTGCCCATCAGCCGTCGGCAAAACGGTTAAATTACCAGTATTGTTCCCACTACTAGCAGAAAGTGTGATTTGCACGCAAAAGGAGCACTTGTGGACAGGGGAACCATCCATCTGTGCTGTGGATGAATATTTATAAAGGCTGCTGAACTTAGCGGAAGAGTGCATGATTTCATTTTAGCTTCCTGCTGCAGCAGTTCATTTAAAGCTGAACTCCGGGTAGAAAAATTGCACGATATAGATACACAGTGGGTATAAAAAAGAATCATGCCCTCTAAAATAATCACATTTTTTGCTTTGCAGCCTGGAATGAAGACAGGCAGTTTTTGTTTTATCCAGCTGCATTTAGTCAGTGCAACTTATAGCACCCAAGTGAAAGATATAACACCAACATGTCAGGAAAAAAAAAAAATAATTCAAACACAGAAATCACAGGGTTGGAAATAGTCATGCCATTCTGGTGAGCCTCAATTTTCCTATTCAGAGAACACAGAGCACTGAGGTGGATTATTTGAAGAAGCAGAGTGTTCAAAGAACAGTAAATAATTTTATATTTATCAGAAACTTCTCTACTATTTGCATTATCATCGCTTATTGGTGCACTCTTATTGTATTACTTTTATAAAACATGCATATTTTCACTTGATTTATAGAGCAATAGTAGAACATTATTTGAATATTGCACTGGTATAGTGTTTTAATGCAAAAAGATGAATGCAGAGAATCCCTCTAAAAAGGCTCATGGCATATACAGGTGCTGGTCATATAATTAGAATATCATCAAAAAGTTGATTTCACTAATTCCATTCACAAAGTGAAACGTGTATATTATATTCATTCACACAGACTGATATTTCAAACGTTTACGTCTTTTCATTTTGATGATTATAACTGACAACTAAGGGAAATCCAAAATTCAGTATCTCAGAAAAGTAGATTATTACTTAAGACCAATACAAAGAAAGGATTTTTAGAAATCTTGGCCAACTGAAAAGTATGAACATGAAAAGTATGAGCATGTACAGCATTCAATACTTTGTTGGGGCTCCTTTTGCCTGAATTACTGCAGCAATGCAGCGTGGCATGGAGTCGATCAGTCTGTGGCACTGCTCAGGTGTTAGGAGAGCCCAGGTTGCTCTTATAGTGGTCTTCAGCTCTTCTGCATTGTTGGGTCTGGCATATCGCATCTTCATCTTTACAATACCCCATAGATTTTCTATGGGGTTAAGGTCAGGCGAGTTTGCTGGCCAATTGAGAACAGGGATACCATGGTCCTTAAAACCAGGTACTGGTAGCTTTGGCACTGTGTGCAGGTGCCAAGTTCAGTTGGAAAATGAAAGCTGCATCTCCATAAAGTTGGTCAGCAGCAGGAAGCATGAAGTGCTCTAAAACCTCCTGGTATACGGGTGCATTTACCTTGGACCTCAGAAAACACTGTGGACCAACACCAGCATATGACATGGCACCACAAACCATCGCTGACTTTGGAAACTTTACACTGGACCTCAAGCAACATGGATTGTGTGCCTCTCTTCCTCCAGACTCTGGGACCCTGATTTACAAAGGAAATGCAAAATTTACTTTCATCAGAGAACATAACTTTGGACCACTCAGCAGCAGTCCAGTCCTTTTTATCTTTAGCCCAGACGAGACACTTCTGACGCTGTCTGTTGTTCAAGAGTGGCTTGACACAAGGAGTGTGACAGCTGAAACCCATGTCTTGCATACGTCTGTGCGTAGTGGTTCTTGAAGCACTGACTCCAGCTGCAGTCCACTCTTTGTGAATCTCCCCCACATTTTTGAATGGGTTTTGTTTCACAATCCTCTCAAGGGTGCAGTTATCCCTATTGCTTGTACACGTTTTTCTACCACATCTTTTCCTTCCCTTCACCTCTCTATTAATGTGCTTGGACACAGAGCTCTGAACAGCCAGCCTCTTTTGCAATGATCTTTTGCATCTTGCCCTCCTCGTGCAAGGTGTCAATGGTCCTCTTTTGGACAACTGCCAAGTCAGCAGTCTTCCCCATGATTGTGTAGCCTACAGAACTAGACTGAGAGACCATTTAACCCCTTGCCGACCGCCAATGGACGGCGGCAAGGTGGCTCGTGAGCGCAAATCGCCGTCATATGACGGCGGCCGCGCTCACGAGCCTAGTGAGCGCGCGCGCGCCGCCGGAGGCGCACGCGCTCACTGTGTTCGGGGAGGGACAGGGAGCGGGTGCGGCAGCTTCGATTGCCGCCGCCTACCCGCGATGGCCCCCCCGAGTGGAGGAATGGAGGTCCGTGTAAGTAAACACGGACCTCCGCTCTGTGTGAGGGGGAAGGGCTGTGATCACAGCCTTCCTGTATAGGAAGGCTGTGACCACTTCCCTTCCCCAGCTAGTACAGTCCCCCTACAGTTAGAACACGCCCAGGGAACATACTTCACCCTTAGAGCGCCCCCTGCAGGTTAACCCCCTCACTGCCAATGGCATTTACACAGTAATCAGTGCATTTTTATAGCACTGATCGCTGTATAAATGCCAATGGTCCCAAAAAAGTGTCAAAATAGTCCGACATGTCCGCTGAAATATCGCAGTACCGCAAAAAAATCGCAGATCGCCGCCATTACTAGTAAAAAAAAAAAACAAAAAAAACCCCAAAAATGATTTATCATCTGTAAACGCGACCACTTTTGCGCAAACCAATCAAACGCCGATTGCGATTTTTTTTATCGCAAATATGAGGAAGAATATAAATTGGCCAAAAACTGAAAAAAAATGTTTTTTTAGGATTTGTATTCTAGCAAAAAGTAAGAAATTTGGGTTTTTTTGGAAAATTGTCGCTCTTCTTTTGTTTATAGCGGCGATCAGAAATGACGCAGAGGGGATCAAATACCACCAAAAGAAAGGAAAAAAAGGACGCAAATTTCGTTTGGGTACAACGCCGCACGACCGCGCAATTGTCAGTTAAAGCGACGCAGTGCCGAATTGCAAAAAGGGCTCCGGTCCTAAAGCAGGAAATCCTTCCGGGGCTGAAGTGGTTAAAGGCATTTGCAGGAGTTAATTAGCTGATCAGTGTGGCACCAGATGTCTTCAATATTGAACCTTTTCACAATATTCTAATTTTCTGAGATACTGAATTTGGGATTTTCCTTATTCATCTGTTATAATCATCAAAATTAAAAGAAATAAACATTTTAAATATATCAGTCTGTGTAATGAATGAATATAATATACAAGTTTCACGTTTTGAATGGAATTAGTGAAATAAATCAACTTTTTGATGATATTCTAATTGTATGACCAGCACCTGTAATATAAAATGGCTTAAAGCCTACAAATCAAAACCGCACCACATTTGGGCCCACATGGAGGGGTCAAAGTATATATCAAAGACGAAGGCTGTAGAACATGGGTAGGCAACCTCAGCACTCCAGCTGTAGTGAAACTACAAATCCCATCATGCCTCTACCTCTAGGAGTCATGCCTGTGATTGTCAGGGTCTTGCAATGTCTCATGGGACTTGTAGTTTCACCACAGCTGGAGTGCCGAGGTTGCCTACCCCTGCTGTAGAACATTAAAAAAATAGGATTTTATTAAGAACTTACTGTAAAATCCTTTTCTCTGAGTTCACTGACAGACGCAGCCCTTCATAGACAAGTGGGTTTATGCGCATCCTACCAGGAGTAGACTAGGCAAAACAGAAAAAGCAAGCTGGCCCCTCCCCAACTTTGCAGCCAAACGCAGCATCCGCGGATGCTGACACATCAACTTTGTAAAACTTCACAAAAGTGTGCACCGAGATCCAAGTAGCCGCCTTGCACACCTGAGACACCGAAGCCTGGTGTCTGAAGGCCCAGGAAGTGCTAATCGCCCTGGTGGAATGAGCCGTGACCGGAAAAGGGAGTTCTTGACCCCGAACCTTATAGGCATGGGTCACTGTCTGTCTGATCCAAGAGGAGACAGTAGCCGACGAGGCCGCCAACCCTTTGCGCGGGCCCTCTGTCAATACAAACAAGGAATCAGACTTTTGAAAAGAGGCAGTAGCCTCCAAATACACCCGCAAAGCCCTTGCGACATCCAATGAGTGTAAGGCAATTTCCTTGGGATGAGACGGGTGCGGACATAATGAAGGAAGGACAATGTCCTCGTTACTATTAAAAGAGGAAACCACCTTCGGTAGAAAAGAAGGAGAAGGACGCAGCACCGCCTTGTCCTTATAAAGGACCAAGTAGGGCGACTTACATAACAAAGCCGCCAATTCAGACACCTGCCTGGCGGATGTAATGGCCACCAAAAAGGCCACCTTTTGAGACAACAGTTGTAAGGGAATATCCCTGATCCCTTCATAAGGTGGTTTCTGCAGTACAGAAAGTACCAAATTCAAATCCCACGGCGCCAAAGGCGACCGTACCTGAGGAGCCACATGGCGTACACCCTGTACAAATGTACGGATCAGAGAATGCTGAAAGGACGCTGAAAAAGAATCGCCAGAGCTGAAATCTTACCCCTGAGGGTACTTAAGGCCAATTTATTGTCCAGGCCTTGCTGCAAGAAGGCCAGCACCAGAGATACAACGTAAGCGTGGGGGTTCTAACCCCCCGCCTCACACCAGGCAATATATGCCCTCCAGGTGTGATGATAGATCTTGTGCGATGTACACTAAGTAAGGTAGGGATCACAGAGTCAGAGACAATCCTATCCCTTAACACCTGGGACTCAATAGTCACGCCGTCAAAGCCAGCAAGGGTAAAACAGGGTGCAAGATGGGCCCCTGAGACAGCAGGTCTTCGTGCAGCGGAAGACGCCAAGGAACATCTGTCACCACCCGCACCACGTCAGCGTACCAAGGGCGCCGAGGCCAATCCGGAGCCACCAGGATTGTCGGCATCCCCTCTGCTTCTACCCTGCGCAGTAGCCGCGGTAGAAGTTTGAGGGGAGGGAAGGCGTACAGGAGGCGGTACCGACCCCAAGGCGCTACCAGCGCGTCCGTGGCGGCCGCCAACGGATCCCTTGTTCTGCCCAAGAATGTCTGCACCTGGTGATTGAACCTGGACGCCATTAAGTCCACGTCTGGCGTGCCCCACTTGTGGCAAATCTGTAGGAAGACCTCTGGATTCAGGGACCATTCCCCCTGGTCCAGATTCTGGCAACTGAGGAAGTCCGCCTGCCAGTTTTCCACGCCTGGGATGTAAACGGCGGAGATCGCCGGTACATGAAGTTCTGCCCATCTCAGAATGAGAGCCTTTTCGGTAGCTGCTGCCGCGCTTCTTGTTCCGCCCTGATGGTTCACGTACGCCACAGCTGTGGCGTTGTCCGACTGAACCCGAACCAGGAGGCCGCACAGCCTTGCCGTCCAGTGGGAGAGGCAGAGCCTGATCGACCTCAACTCTAGCACATTTATCGGGAGACGAGACTCCCTCGTCGACCAATGGCCCTGAGCAGACAACTGCCCCAGGACCCCTCCCCAGCCCGATAGGCTGGCATCCGTCGTGACCACCGACCAATTCAGGGGAAGAAACGACTTCCCCAACGTTGGGGCCGGAGCCCGAAGCCACCAGGTCAAGGACCCCCTGGTCTGATGATCCAGCTTGATCAACTGGTCCAGGGACAACGGAGACTTGTCCCACCTGAACAGAATCGCTCGCTGTAGGAGCCGAGTGTGACTCTGGGCGTAAGGTATCGCCTCGAAGGCCAAGACCATGAGCCCCAACACCCGCATACAGAACCGTAAGGAGGACCACTGGCATGACAGCAGGGTTCGCACCGCTGCTTGCAGAGACAGCAGCTTGGCCGGAGGCAAGAACACCTTTGCTTGGTCTGTGTCCAGTACTAGGCCCAGATATTCCAGACGACAGGACGGGGTCAACGCCGACTTCTGCAGGTTGATCAGCCAGCCGAAGTCTTCCAGTGAGGCCATGGTAATAGCCACATTCTCCTCCAGGGCCAAGGCGGACTCTGCTTGCAGTAGCAGGTCGTCGAGGTATGCTACCACCACAATGCCTCTCTGCCTCAATAGGGCCAGAACCGGAGCCAACAGCTTGGTGAACACCCGGGGGGGCTGAGGCCAGACCAAAGGGAAGTGCCACAAATTGGTAATGTAGATCCCCCACTGCAAAGCGCAGGAAGCGCTGGGGATGGGAGCAAATGGGAACATGGATATACACGTCCCTGATATCCAGAGACGCCATGAAGTCCCCTTGGTGCAGGGCGGCCACGACTGAGCGGACAGATTCCATCCGATATTTTTGCTCCCTCACAAAGTGGTTTAGGGCTTTTAAGTCCAGAACTGGCCTGACCCCATCCTTCTTGGGCACCACAAAGAGGTTTGAATAGAAACCGCGGAACCTTTCCAGCGGGGGAACCGGCACGATCACCCCCTGTTCGGAAAGCGTCTGAACAGCCCCTAGAAGAGCTTCTCGACGCCCCTGCGGTAGTCTCAATTTCGATGGGAAGAACCTGTCTGGGAGTAGAGTGCTGACCTCTATCCTGTACCCGGAGGACACCACCTCCCACACCCACCGGTCGGAGATGCAGGCAGTCCACCTGTCTGCGAACCCCAGAAGCCGGCCCCCCAATTCTTGGGTGGGGGCAACCCATCATGCGGAGGAGGACTTTTCATCCGTGTTTTCGTTCTTGCGCTGCCCGGGACGCTTACCGGGCCCCTTAAAAGAGGTTGACGCCTCCAAGGGAATGGTCGTCGCCTTATTCAGGCGAGCCACCAGAGGGTCAACCCCGGGGGATGCTCACTTCTGCACAAAACTGTCCTCAAAAGGATAGCGCACAGAGAAACGTTTGGGCAATGAAAAGGAATTCTGCGGACGCTATCATTCCTTGTAGACAAGCTGATCAAAAAATTGATCATAAGGGTATGCCCTGGGGGTCTGTGACGGTCGAAAGGACCCACAGATATAGGACGCCTCCTGCGACTCCCCCTGGTCCAGTCGCAAGGATGCATGGATATTGGTGATCAGGGAGGCCACCAGCGCCTTTTCGCATGCCACGCAGGCCCCCTGGTCTACCTCAGTGTCCGAGGGCTCCAGCTCGCCATCTGAGAGCTCCACAGGGGTCCCCGTGACCACGGAGGCCCCTTCCGGTTCAGAATCCTCCCCCGAAGACGGGAGGGGGGTGGACGTTTTTTGGACACCCCTTTTGCACAGCACCCCCCGGGAAAAGAAATCCCCCAAAAATGGATGTCAGTTGATCCAGAGGGACCACAGGCCCCAGCGCAGCCTGCGCTTTTGCCGCTCCCTCCGGTGGCACTAAAAAAAAAAAAAAAAAAAAAAAAAAAAAAAAATGCCTTTAATAAAAACTATAATAGATATAGTGGCGCTGCCAAGTCACAGAGTGATTTTGCCAAAATAATAAAGTGCATAGGCGTGCTAAAAAGTAGGTGATCAACTATGGCTTAACACGTGCTAATTTGAAATGTTCGTGAAGCGCCAATCGGCTCTAAAGTGTCACAAATATGAAAATGATACGGGATACAATTCTGTGGGTGTAATTGTACTGATAATGTGCAAAAAATACAGAAAAATATGCAAATAAACAAATTGATGCAGATTGAGTGCAATACTGTGTTTAAAAGTGGTTAAAAAGCGCAGGTTGATTCACAATTCTGTTATATATAAATGTAATGATATTGTGCAAAAATACAAAGATGTCCGCTGACATCCGCTCCGCTAAATCCATACAGATGGAAACCCTATTTTCCATCCGTCTGGTGGATTGGATCGGATGAAAAACAGACAGACGGTCCGTTTTCATACGATCCCCCATAGAGGAGAGCGGGGCTCTGACATGTCTGTCCCTGCACAGAGTGCAGAGACTGACCTGTCATCTGCCGGCCCAGCGGGGATCAACGGATTCCGTATACATGAAAGGACCCTTCATTTTCTCCGGCATGTTTGTGTTCTTTAATTTGTATGTTAAGTTGCACTGAGTAAATACAGCAGGATAAAACAAAAGTGGTGTGTCTCCATTTCAGACTGCATAGCAACAAAATGTGATTTTAAAAAAAGGGGAGGGTGAGTCTTTTCTATACCCACTGTGGAATATGAAAATATATATATATATATATATATATATATACACACACACACACACACACACACACACACACACACACCTTTACATCATTTTTGTGCGTTTTACTGTACAGTCCCCTTAGAAATGAGAAATACAGCCTCCGTATTCTTTGAGGAGCCCTCAGTTCCCTTCATATCCTGCTCATAAGTGGCCTCCGTGCCATCTATGCCCTCAGCAACTGGTCTTGTACATTCCCCCTGTAATTCTCAGTAAAGTGAGTGGTGAGACATTTACATCACCATTTGCTGCAGGGGATGAATGTTCCGGTTTCAAACTCCTGGTCTGATCTGCCCACTGTACAGCATAGGCCAGGAGCCCGATTTGTCCCATACACCTATTTATTCCATACAGGCCCATAGTCCCACTCACATTGCTGCCTATTCAGACTAGGCAGATTGGACCGGGAGTCTGAGACTATCTGGTCTGCCTAGAGATGTAATATTTCCAGAAATTTTGAAACCATTGAAAATGATTTATCATTGTAAAAAAGGGATTTTAGTAAAACTTACCGTAAAATCCTTTTCTCTGAGTTCACTGACAGACGCAGCTCTCCATTGACATGTGGGTTATATGCAGATCCTATTAGGAGTTAACTAGGCAAAGAAAGAAAGCAAGCTAGCCCCTCTTAGGGGGCTGTCCTCTCTTTCCCATATAATCCCCCTACTCTGCTCAGTACATCAGTTTGTAACAAGCCGTACCGAAAAAAAACGCAGAGGGGTGGGTGCTGCGTCTGTCAGTGAACTCAGAGAAAAGGATTTTACGGTAAGTTTTAATAAAATCCCTTTTTCTCCTACGTTCACTGACAGACGCAGCTCTCCATTGACATGTGGGGATGTCCCAAAGCGGTGTTAAGAGGGGTGGGCAAACGACAACAACTGTACCCAACAGAACCTCTGCAGAGACGCCAGACGCGCCTACACTGCCGCCTGTAAAACTTTACGGCCAAAAGCAGCATCCGAAGATGCGGACACATCAACTTTATAAAACTTAGTAAACGTGTGCACCGAGGCCCAAGTGGCCCCCTTGCACACCTGTGACACCGAGGCCTGGTGTCGAAAAGCCCAGGAAGTGCTAACAGCCCTGGTAGAATGAGCCGTGTACAAATGTACGAATCAATGAATGTGACGCCAGAGGGCATTGAAAAAGAATCGCCAAAGCCGATATCTGGCCCTTGAGAGTACTCAAGGCCAATTTTTTATTCAGGCCATGCTGTAAAAAAGTCAGGACCCTGGATACCACATAAGAGCGAGGATTCCAACCCCCCGCCTCACACCAGGCAATATATGCCTTCCAGGTGCGATGATAAATCTTGCGCGAAGTACAATTGCGCGCTTCCAGCATGGTAGGGACCACTGAGTCGTCTACACCCCTCCCCCTCAACACCTGGGACTCAATAGCCAGGCCGTCAAAGCCAGTGAGTGTAAAGCAGGGTGCAATATGGGTCCCTGAGACAACAGATCGTCTTGGGATAGGCAGAGTCTGATCGCTCTTAGCTCCAGCACATTGATCGGAAGGCGAGATTCCTGCGCCGACCAATGGCCCTGGGATTGACAGATGTCCCAGGACACCCCCCCAGCCCGACAGGCTGGCGTCCGTCATGATTATCAACCATGTCAGGGGAAGAAACGATTTTCCCCGCGTCAAGGTTGGGGCCCTTAGCCACCAGGCCAAGGAAGGCCCTGGTCTGATGCTCCAAGTGGACCAACCGGTCCAGAGACAGTGGGGCATGTGTCCCACCGAGACAGAATCGCTCGCTGAAGTAGCAGAGTGTGGCTCTGAGCGTAAGGTACGCCTCGAAGGCCGACACCATGAGCCCCAGCACCCGCATACAGAACCGTAATGATGACTGCTGGTGAGACAGTAAGGTTCGCACTGCTGGTTGCAGGGACTGCAGCTTCTCCTGCTCCGTGTCCAGAGTCAGACCCAGATATTCCAGGTGACAAGACCGGGTCAATGTCGACTTCTGCAGATTGATCAGCGAACCGAAGTCCTTTAACGAGGCCATGGTGATAGCTACGCTCTCCTCCAGGGCTGAGGCAGACTCTGCTCTCAGGAGCAAGTCATCGAGGTAAGCTACCACCGCAATGCCCCTCTGCCTCAGTAGCGCCAGCACTGGGGCCACCAACTTGGTGAAGACCCAAGGAGCCAAGGCCAGACCGAAGGGCAGTGCCACAAATTGGTAATGGAGATCTCCCACCGCAAAACGTAGGACGCGCTGGTGTCGGAGACAAATGGGAACATGGAGATACGTGTCCCTGATGTCCAGGGACGCCAGAAAGTCCCCCTGAAGTAGGGCAGCCACGACCGAGCGGACCGATTCCATCTGGAATTTTTGCGCGTTTCACATAAAAGTTTATCGCCTTCAGGTCCAAAACCGGCCTTACCCCCCCCCCCCTTTTTTGGGGACCACAAATAGGTTAGAGTAGAAACCGTGAAACCTCTCTGACTGAGGCACCGGCACGATCACCCCCTGGTCTGATAGTGCCTGAACCGCCCCAAAAAGGGCCTCCCGACGTTGATGCGGGAGTCTTAGGTTTGATGGGAAGAACCTGTCTGGGGGTAGAGTGCTGAACTCTATCCTGTACCCGGAGGACACCACTTCCTGCACCCACCGGTCGGAAATGCGGGCAGTCCACCTGTCTGCGAACCCCAGAAGACGATCGGGTGGGGGCAACCCATCATGCAGAGGAGGGCTTATCCTCTGCTTTTTCGTTTTTGCGCTGCCAGGGTCTTTTTCCGGCCCCTGTAGCAGCCTTGCCGGCTCGCGGGCCCTTGCCCGCTGCGCCAGGGGCACGAAAAAACCTCTTCTGACCCGAAGAGACAGGCCCCTGCTTGCGGCGAAATGCTTGCCGCCTGGGCTCCGGAAGAAATGTACTCTTCCCGCCAGTGAAATCTTTAATGATTTCATCCAACTGAGGCCCAAAGAGACGGCCACCCTGAAAAGGGAGGTCCGATAGACCTTTTTTGGATGCATAGTCACCCAACCATGTACGCAACCAGGAGGACCCGTCTGATAATTTGGACAACATAGGGAGCAGCATCACACAGGTATTTGATACCGTGAAACACGTGTTCTGCTTTCTGCGACGCCTCAAGCGTTCTGCAGCTCCGCCGTACATTCAGACAGATATTGCGCCGCCATGGCAGACGCCAGGGCCGGTCTCAAGGCCGATCCTGCTAAAACAAAAAGTGCCTTAGACACCGCCTCCATCCTCCTATCGGCAGGGTCCTTAAACGAGGGCGACCCCTCCAAGGGAATAGTCATCGCCTTGCTCAGGCACGCCACCGGGGGGTCCACCGATAGGGACGCCCACTTTTTTACGAAATTATCCTCAAAAGGATACCGGATAGCGAAACCCTTTGGCATGGCGAAGGAATGCTGCGGATGCTGCCATTCCTGATAGATCAGACTATCAAAAAATGTATCATAAGGGTAAGCTCTGGGTGACCTAGGAGCCCTGGCAGTCCCGCAGACATAAGTAGACGTCTGCGACTCGCCATCTTGGTCCAGTCGCAAAGACGCACGGATGCCAGATATTATTGCAGCCACCAGCGCCTTTTCGCATGCTGCCTTAGCCCCTTGGTCTTCCTCATCATCCGAGGGATCAAGTTCACCCTCAGAAAGTTCCACGGGGGTCCCCGTGACCCCCGAAGCCACTTCCGGTTCGGAATCCTCCTCTGAGGAACAAGCGGGAGGAGGGTGCTTCTTAGGGGCCCCCGGGGCCTTGCTCGGCCCCACCCTGGGAAGAAATTCCCCAAACACTGCCCTCAGCTGTTCTAGGGACACTAGGGACCCCAACGCAGGTTGCACTGTTGCTGATTCCTCTTCAGAGGGCCCTGCAGGGTCATCTGCTATCACTCCACTCAGACTGAACACACACAGTGAGGACAACTAGCGGCATCCCCACACTGTAACCACACCACCGCCCACTCAGAACGCCAGGGAGACCCAGGAGTACTGCACCCACAGGAAACCAGCTATACTTGTTGTTTTTGCCACATAAAAACGTCCTGAGGACCGCCAGAGAGCTTGCGCCATCAGCAGCCAGCCACACTGTCCCAGTAAAGTGAAAGTAAAAACGGCAGCACGTTTTCCCAGCATGCAGGGACTCCAATATGGCCACCGAGGACATCCACTAGAGGCCAAAGGGCTGCTGAGGACCGAAGCTCTGGCAAAATGGCTGCCACAGCACTGGAGGGAAAATCCCATGAAAAATGGCCGCGGCTATGGCAAAATGGCAGCGGATCGCTGCATGGTGGCCTAGGCCTATGCACACAGTGCCAAACGGGGTGCGGAGCGGGGGAGGAGGAAGGGGTAAGAGGAAAGGACGAAGGGGCCCAGGAGAGCCCCAGTGACCAGCCTCTACCGGCAGCTAACGCAGACAGATGCCAAAAATCGCCCAGCGCCCCCCCAAAGCCCCAAGAGGAGCAGAGGGGGGCTCACTCACCACTCCTGATGGGCGCAGCGGGTAGCCACCCGGTTGCAGACTTTTCTCCCCAGCTGGGGAGGGATGCTGCTGGCCACAAGCCCCTGGACAGGATCAAATCCGGACACTGGGCACAAGTGGGCATCACCCACTGGCCGCCCGCACGGAACGGGCACGATGCGGCGGGACCCACTATAGCCTGGGACTAGCTCGCATCGGTTGGCCGTGCTGGGGAAAGTACAGGATTTTCCAGGAACCCTCTATGTCCCAGCCGGCTTTTTGATAGTAGTCTTCATTAGCTTGATGAAAAATAAAAAAGCGGTAGCAAAAATCTAAACCGCAGGTCCCATAAGGGAGCCAGGTCAACTCCTTGCAGTAGGCATATTAAAACTGATGTACTGAGCAGAGTAGGGGGATTATATGGGAAAGAGAGGACAGCCCCTTGGGAGGGGCCAGCTTGCTTTCTTTCTTTGCCATGTTAACTCCTAATAGGATCTGCATATAACCCACATTGTCAATGGAGAGCTGCGTCTGTCAGTGAATGTAGGAGAAATAACATATTCCATACTTGTTTTCTTAATTTGTTCAGAAAAATGACCAGGAGTCAGACTCTTGGGTCCGCCCACTGTAGAGCATAGGTAAATGGACCAGGAGTCAATTGATCCCATACATGCCCATAGTCCCACCCACACTGCCACCCATTCAGACTCTAAATCCCAGGGCATGATGGGATTTGTAGTCTTAGTACATGGTGACAAACACTACCAGGAAGTGATGTTGCCACTTCAGAGATCCCTCCTCCTGGAGCGCAGGGATAGAGAAAATCTGTACTAACAGAGCAACAGTGTGCAAAGAGAGCGACCACCTGACCGGACGTCATCTGTCAACAGGCCGGGCGGGAAGTGGTTAAGCTTAGACAAGAAAAACTGGAAGCCGATAGGTTTCTATGCAGCGCTGCACCAGACTTTGCATTCTCCAGTTTTAATTAATCAACCCCTTTGTGTTGAAAACAATGCATGCTATTTTGTCAACTTAGATAACGGTAGTGGTGCACCGAATGGAAATTTTGGTTCCGAAACCGAAAATGCACTAAGCAGAAAATGACAGTTTTTTAAAAAATATTTATATTTTTATATACAGTTGTCATATCATATGCAGCCTGGGTAATGACAGGCGGCACTGATAGGTGACACTGGATGGTACTGGCAGGTGGCACTGACATGCGGCACTGGATGGTACTGGCATGTGGCACAGACAGGCGGCCCTGGATGGTACTGGCAGGTGGCACCGGCAGAAGAGATTAGAAGATTCACAATGTACAGAGCGCGCTGCTTCTACGAGCCGCTCTGTGCATGAAACTATCAGCTAATTATATGAGAGAGAGAGAGAGAGAGAGAGAGAGAGAGAGAGAGAGAGAGAGAGAGAGAGAGAGAGAGAGAGAGAGAGAGAGAGAGAGAGAGAGAGAGAGAGAGAGAGATCAGATTTTCACACTGAGATCGGAGGCGGGTGGGACCGAACATCTAACACCCGCCCAGCCCCTGTCCCACTGGCTGGCCTTTGATAGCAGTTTGGTCCCGCCCACCTCCCGACATCAACTTGAGAATTTGACAGCTCTCTCTCCATTCCAGTGTAATTAGCTGACAGTTTCATGCACAGAGTGGATTGTGCAAGCAGCGCACTCTGTGCATTGTGAATCTTCTAATCTACCACATCCATTGTGGGGTATGTGATGCACACATACCCCCGCAATGGATGGTACCCGGGGTGGACCCCGCCCCATTTTTTTGTTTCGGCTGATACCGAAAAGACCAATTTTGGCCGAAAATAACGATAATTTTCGGTGCATCTCTAGCTAACGGTTCTGTTCCACTCAAAGGGTACAAATATTTCACGTACGAAAAAAACGCTTGAGGACAATTACCAATAGGCTGATAGCGGTGATTAAGCACAGATTCCAGGCGTGAAACGCGTTAGTGGGACCTGTAGTTCACCACATTGTTGTACATGCTTTTAAACACTGGAATAAAAGGAGATTGCATTCGGAGTGCAGCCATCCAGCCCTCTTCTTGTCCCATGGTACAAATATTTCAGTTTGGGATTTACATACATATGGCACCATTTGAATATTCAATGTCTCACACCAGCAGCTGTATACTGCTTTGCTTTGTGTGGCATATACTGCCTCCTGATAATATGCACCTAAATTTCTTATGCATATGTTTGCGCTCCAGAAACATTTATATACCCAACCATAAGCCTGCTCTCCAAAAAATTGGATTTTTTTTATACATACTTACCTGTAAAATCCATTTCTTTCGAAGGACATCACGGGACACAGAGCAGGCTATATATTCAAATACATACTGGGTTATGCGCCACCTATCGGTGAATGGACACTGGTAATCAAATAAACAGAAAGTTCCCCCTCCAATATAACCCCTCTCACACTGGAAGCACTTCAGTTTTGTAGCAAGTAATGAACTCCACAAAGACAGAGGGGAGGGACCTCTGTCCCGTGATGTATGTATATAAAAAATCTAATTTTCTTCTCTCTCGGACATCATGGGACACAGAGCAGGCTATATATTCATATACATACCGGGACGTCCCAGAGCAATGCCTGAGGGGAGGGAGACAATTCCAATTAAACAGAAACCTTAATATGCTGTGGCCAAAAAGCGGAATCCTCCGCTGTTCTAACATCCACCTGACAGAATCTTGTGAATGTATGTACTGACGACCATGTAGCAGCCTCACAATCTGTGCCACCCACATCTGGTGGCAGAAGCCCAGGAGGTCCCCATCTCCTGATGGAAAGCGCTCTCGCCCTTTAACCATAAAATTTGAGTTATCAGCTGGCTAACCCACAGTGAAAACAGCTGCCTTGGATGCCGCCTGACCCTTCCTAGGGCCTTCAGGCAACAAAAAAAGGCATCAGTCCTACTGATGTCCGCAGATCTCTTTAGATAGATCTTAACAGCACTCACCACATGTAGAGAGTGCAATGGTCTCTCCTCCCGTGAGGAGGGCTGAGAATAAAAAGAAAGAAACAAGAAAGAGCTGCCAACTCCAAAACCCCTCTGGCTGGGGTGATGGCAAAAAGAAAGACTAGTTTCCTAGTCAAAAGAACCAAGGGAATCTCTCTAATAGGTTCAAAAGGCTGCTTCTGCAGCACTGACAAAACCAAATTCAAATCCCCTGGACAGTGAGGCAATCCAACTGGAGGTAACAGCCAAGTTACCACCTGTAGACAAGTCCTGATCAAGGAGTGAGAAGCCAAGGCCTCTGAATATATATGGATAAGGCAGAAACGTGTCCTTTGACGAAACCAGATTCAATCCCATGGACAGGGAAGAAATCTAACAGATGGTAACAGATGAGTTGCCCCTTGAATTAAAGTCCTGATCAAGGAGCGAGAAGTCAAAGGTTTCTGAAAACATATAGACAAGGCAGAAACCTGTCCTTTGATTGTAGTCAAAACCAGCTTCAAGTCTACTTCTGCTTGAAGAAAGGCTAGCATTTTACCAATCACACACTTGCGGGGATGCCCTTTTCTTTGCCTCACACCATGCAATATGAGCCTTCCAGACCCTGTGATAAATCTTCCTGGTGACTAGCTTTTTAGCACTTACCATTGTAGATAACACAGAGCCCAAAAAATCCCAGGATCTTCCAAATCCGTGGCTTCAAATCGCCATGCCGTCAGCTTAGCGCACATAAATTCGGGTGGAATATAGGACCCTGAGAGTAAATCGGACCGGAAGCTGCTTAGGCCCGTCCGCCATTAACCACATTATCTCTGGGTAGCAAGGCCTCCTGGCCCAATCTGGTGCCACCGGAATGAATGTCGCCCCCTTCTTCCGAATTTTGCGCAAGGGATGAGAGATTGGGGAAAAGGCGAAAATCAAGGAGAACTGGGCTCATGGAATCACCAGAGCCCCTACTCCTATAGCCAAAGGATCTCCTGCTCGGGACACAAACTGTTGGACTTTGTTGTTGAATTGGGATGCAAGTAGAACAACCTCTGGCGTACTCCAGCGCAGGGAAATTTCCCAAAACACGTCGGGCTGCAGTGACCACCCTCCCGGGTGTATCTGTTGGCGGCTGAGAAAGTCCACCTTCCAATTTTCCCATGCCTGGGATATGAGCTGCAGAGAGTCTTGCAAACTTGCCACTGTTGTGGTCTTGTCAGCCTGTACCCTTAGCAGGTAGCCCTAAGACCTGATTGTCCAATACCTCAGAGCTAGCTGAATAGTTTGTAGCTCTAGGAGGTTAATGGGCAATCTCTGCTCCACCAAGGACCATCTCCCCTGGACCGTGGAGTCCCCCATGACCATTCCCCAGCCTACAAGACTGGCATCTGTGGTCACAAGCTTCCAAGACACTGGAAGAAAAGATCTGCCCTGAGACAGATTCTGGTTTACTAACCACCAGGCGAGATTTCATTGAACCCTGGAAGATAAGGATATGCAGGAATCCGAAGTCTGCAAATGTCTGTTCCACTCTGCCAGGATGTTTCGCTGAAGCGCCCTGGAGTGACACTGTGCATAGGGAATTGCCTAGAAAGAGGCTACCATCTTCCCTAGCAGCATCACACAGAGGTGAACTGAAGAGGGTCTCATCGCCTTCACCTGGCTTACCAGAGCCTTGAGGTCACTGATCCGCTCAGGGGTGAGAGTATCCTGGCTTGGATTGTATCTAGCTATAGACCTAGATATCCCAGAGACTGAACTGGGTCTAGTAAGGAATACCCTACATACATGACCCAACCCCCTGCTTTCCAGGATTGTTAGGGTCACATTCTGCTCGAGTCTGCACTGAGACGGATCTCTGAGCAAGAGGTTGTCCAGACATCCCATTATTAGGACCCCTAGTGACCCTAGAAGGCCCCGCACTGGAACCAGAATCTTTATGAAGATTTAAGGAGCTATTGCGATCCTGAATGGCAGAGCCAGAACTGGTAGCGGCGTCGTTCTATCGCAAAATGCAAAAAAACCTCCGATGTGGTAGCAAAATTGGCAAAGGCAAATATGCATCCTTGAGGTCTATTGCTGCCAAAAAAATCTCCTTCCTGGAGCGAGACAATCTTTGAGCGGATTGACTCAATGCGGAACGGCCATACCGCAAGAAATTGGTTTAGGACCTTGAGATCTAGAATAGGCCTTACCTCCCAGTTTTGCTTCGGGACCGTAATAGGTTTGAGCAGTAAGCAAGTGGGCATGCGTTTATGCAAAAAGTGCATTCATAGGCATCAGGTGTCTCTGCATCATGTGTGCTATGAATCATGCGACCTATGCAGACACCTTCCTATGCAGACAGTTCTCCATGCGACACAGGCCCATGCGACATGCGTCTCCATGCGACACATGCCCATGCAACCCGCATCTCCATGTGACTAGGGCCCATGCGACACAAGTTTATACAACACAAGCCTGTATGCGACCCGAGTGTATGCAACATATGTTGCTTGCAACCCTGTGTTTTAACAACCATGTTTAACAAACATATTTTAGCAAACAAGCGTTTAAGCCAACACGTGCTCCAGCAAACATTCATTTAGGCAAACGTGCTTTTTTTAGCAACCATGAGTTTAAGCCAGTTTGCAAACATGCCCCTGTTCAACTGTAACCGGGCCCAAGCAGGATGAGCCAAGCACATATGCATCCAATGCGGCCTCTATGCTGCTTCAGAACAGTAAAATAAATAAATAAATAATAATAAGCTCCGATGCCCAGCCAAGGAAAGAGAAGCCTTTAATAAGGACTCCAGCTTTTTAGCTGAAGGGTCCTTAACACCTGGGCATTATCAACAGGGCAGGTCAGGGATTTACTTAGGGATGTAGCTGCTGCATGGACAGCTGGTACTCCCCCTTTCAAAAAGCATTCCTGCATAGGATATATTAGAAGGAACAAACAATCTGTCCAGGTGCACCCAGTCAGCATATATCACCCTCTCAAGGAGAGGGTGCAAAGCGAATCTCTGCGCACCTTGTGGTATTTTAATGACCCAAGGGAGGAATACACATCCACAGGACTCTCCGCTGGAAGTAACCTGAATACTGTATGTACCTTATGTGTAAGTACCTGGATCAACAGCCTCTGAGATTGAGAGGCAGGTGTCCTTGCGGATTCTTCTGGCTCAGGACTCTCTGAAGCAGAAGTGACTGCAAAAGAATCGGCCAGATCCCCCCGTAGCTACCTCCTCTCCCTCATCAACCCATTCTCGCTCCAAAATTGTAGGGTTAGGGGAAGGAGACCTGTCACCCTTCTCACCCTGTGTGGTAGAAGCAATCATACCAGCAATCCTGGTTTCTAAGCCCAGCAAAGGCTGCCGACAGGTCATCTTTAGTAACATACTCTGAGGAAACAGATAAGGGGTTAGCTACCATACCAGACAGCCGCAGCGGCTGATAGCCCGGTCACTTCTGATCGCTCAGGGGAAGCAATGGCAGCAGTGGTCCAACTAGCCTCAGCAAGGGCTGTGGTAACCCACCTGTGCCCCTAGCCTTATTACAGGCAGCTTCGCTCCCCCCGTGCTTCCTGGAAGCCATGGCTGCTAGTGCACTGCTTTGCCCAAGTTCCCCGAACCCAGCTTCCTGCCCAGTCTGACTTAGCTCCAACCCCTAGACTCACATGTCACCAGGAGGATCTCTAGCCTGCTCTCCAGCCCTGTCCTGACTGCTTCAGGCGACTCTCCTGCGATAGTCCATTCACTTACATAGTGAAAAGACAGATTAGTACTGGCACAGGCTCCCCCTGGTGCAGCTTCACAGGAACTGCAGGCAACACCGAGCATGACTGTCTTTCTAGCCGAGCCCTCTGGTGGTGAGAAAAATAAGTGCAGGCAAAAGGAGGGAATTTAAACAAACTTTTTCCTGTTTGCAGGAAGCCAGCTGGGTTCAGTAACATTATCTCCATTGGGGATTACTTACCATTCCTGCCTCCAAGCCCAACCTTCACCCATCGCGGCGGGGCTTTGTCCAAAGGACCTTCAAGGACCTGGTACCCATTCTGAGGGTCCACTCCCTTGGACCTGTATAGCACCCTGCAGGGGTACCTTGGTTCAGTGTTCCAGGTTTACCTACACGCAGGATCCAGCACCATATATGATCGCTTACAGGCAAAACCTTGCAGTTTCTTCTGTCTTCTTAGCGAGGCCCGGTTATCTTAGCTTAATGCCGTTTGAAATGGATACGGTATGAAGGCTGTCCCTGATTCTAAAAGAACCTGTGTGGGAACTAGCATAGAAGCTCCACAGTTGTAGAAGTGACCATGCACCTTCAAGACACTGGAGAAAAAAACTGAAGTGCTCCAAGTGCGGAAGCGGGAGCAGACGGCTAAAAGGAGGAGGAACAAAAAAGGAAAGAAAGACTGGTTGTGTTTTTTTTTTTTTTTTCCCCCTGGTAATTGTTAGCGATAACACAATATTAGACACTGTGGACATTGGGAGGGGGAGGAGAAAGGGGGGGGGGGGGGGAGTCTTACCCATGGTCCAGGAACTTCCAGGAAACCTG
>BLSH010325916.1:92824-115832 GCA_018402905.1 Glandirana rugosa | reverse complement strand
TGCCCCATCATATTTGCCCCATCATAATAACCTCATCATAATTGCCCCGTCATAATTGCCCCAATAGTATTTGCCCCATCATTATTTCCCCATCATCATAACCACCTCATATTTGCCCCATCATAATTGCCCCATCACAATTGCCTCCTCATAATTGCCCCAATAGTATTTTCCCCATCATAATTGCCCCATCATCATAACCACCTCATATTTGCCCCATCACAATTGCCTCCTCACAATTGCCCCGTCATCAATGCCACCTCATATTTGCACCATCACAATTGCCCCATCATACTTGCCCCATCATGATTGCCCCAATAGTATTTGCCCCATCATTTCCCTATCATCATAACCACCTCATATTTGCCCCATCATAATTTCCGCATCACAATTGCCTCCTCATATTTGCCCCATCATCATAACCACCTCATATTTGCACCATCACCATTGCCCCATCATAATTGCCCCAATAGTATTTGCCCCAATAGTATTTGCCCCATCATAATTGCCCCATCATTATTTCCCCATCATCATAACCACCTCATATTTGCCCCATCATAATTGCCCCATCACAATTGCCTCCTCACAATTGCCCCGTCATCATTGCCACCTCATATTTGCACCATCACAATTGCCCCTGCATTATTGCCCCCTTGTGCTATCCCCCTAGGCTCTGCTAACAGAGCTGATTTACTGTTTGGAAGCAATGCAATTCTATGGCTGGGAAATGCCTATTGTTTCCTGGATAAGGGGCGGGGACATCCTCTAACCCTCCCATTGCTATGGAAACCTGACCCACAAGCCTTTACACAGCTTACACAGCACAGAGCATGTCCGAGATTTGCAGGTGCATTATGGGAAGATAAGAGAGAAGGGAATCAGGAAGAGATACGCTGTGGCTTCAGGATGCCCACACAGAAGATGGCCACGCTCTGCTGTAATTTTATAAGGTAAGAAATTGATGCTGCTATCATGATAAACAAACCTCAGTATACAGCAAACCTTTATTATAATACACTAAGAATGACTTTTAAAGAGGTATTTTTGTCTTAAATGTTGAATTTTGCCCGGAACACCGCTTTAAACTCTCAAAGGCTTTGTAGGAATCTTCTATGAACTCTGATCTTTAGTTCTTTCCACAGATTTTCTATTGGATTCAAGTCAGGTGGTTGTCTGGGACATTCTAGCAGCTTTATTTCCTCTCTTTGAAACCAACTGAGAGTTCCTTTGGCTTTGTGTTTGGGATCATGGCCTTGCTGAAATGTCCACCCTCGCTTCATCTTCAGCAGCAGCAGATTTTTATCAGGAATGTCTTGGTACATTTTTCCATACATCGTTCCTTCAATGATAAGAAAGTTCGCCAGTACTGTATGCTGAAAAACTGGATTTTTTTTTCTACTTACTGTAAAATCCCTTTCTCAGAGTTCATTGACGGACAGCACTTTCTGATCTTGACCTTCGGGATGTCCCAAAGCAGTATCACAACGAGGGGTGGGAAAGGAAGAAACCAATGGGCAACTCCACCCAACGAAACCCCCTGTGGGGAACAACCTTAGATAACCGCCTGTAAAACCTTGCGGCCAAAAGAAGCATCAGAGAATGCCCAAACATCAACCTTGTAAAACTTGGTGAAAGTGAGTACAGACGACCAAGTAGCCGCCTTACACACCTGGGACATAGACGCTTGATGTTGGAAAGCCCAGGAGGTACCAACCACCCTGGTAGAGTGAGCCGTGAAAGGGAAAGGAGGCACGAGACCCTGCATAGCATAGGTCTGGATCACCGTTAGTCTGATCCACCGAGAAATGGTGGCCGAAGAGGCCGCCAAGCTCTTGCATGGACCATCCAGAACAGCGAGTCCATCTTGCGAAAGGCCTCGGTGGGCGGCAAGTGCACCCGGAGGGCCCGGACAACATCCAAGGAGTGGAGAGCATACTCTTTAGGATGAGATTGTCATGGACTAAAGGAAGGCAGAACGAAGTCCTCATTCATATGAAAATTCGAAACTACCTTCGGCAGGAACGAGGGTAATGGAAGCAGGACCGCCTTATCCCAGTGCAGAACCAAATACGGTGACCTGCACGACAGAGCAGCTAACTCCGAAACCCCTCGGGCGGAAGTGATGGCTACCACGAAGGCAACCTTCTGCGACAGCTGGATCAACGGAACCGCTCTAATATTCTCAAAGGGAAGTTTCTGAAGCACGGAAAGAACAAGATTAAGGTCCCACGGCACCAGAGGAGAACGTACCCAGGGAGCTACATGACGCACCCCCTGAACAAAAGTATGTACCAATGAGTGAGTGGTCAATGGATGCTGAAAAAAAGACCACCAGAGCGGAGATTTGACTCTTGATCGTGCTTAAAGAACGTGAGTCACTCCCCACTGCAGGAATGCCAGGATCCTAGCGGTCAAAAAGGAACGCGATGGCCACCCCCCCCCCCCCCACTCTCGCACCAAGAGATGTAAGCCCTCCAAGTGCTATGATAAATCTTCCGGGAGGTGGACTTACGCGCCTTTATCATGGTCGGGATTACAGATACCGGCACCCCCCGATTCTTCAGAACCTGGCTCTCAATAGCCAGGCTGTCAAAGCCAGCAAGGGTAAAGCAGGATGCAAGATGGGACCCTGAGACAGTAGATCTTCGCGCAAAGGGAGCCGCCAGGGAATGTCCACCACCATTCGCACCACGTCGGCGTACCAAGGACGCCGCAGTCAATCCAGAGTGAGGAGAATGACCGTGTTCCCTTCGAGCTCTATCCTGCGCAGCAGACGAGGCAGGAGCTGTAGAGGGGGAAAGGCATAAATGAGCCGATACTGCCCCCACCAGTGCGTTCAACGTGCCCACCAGCGGGTCTCGAGTCCTGCTCATGAAATTCTGAACCTTCCGATTGAGGCGGGAGGCCAGAAGGTCCACATCCGACGTGCCCCACCAAAGACACAACGGCGGAGAGCGCCGGCACATGAAGTTTGGCCCACCGGAGGATGAGAGGGGCTTCCCGCACCACTGCCGCACTTCTCGTTCCTCCCTGGTGGTTCACATAAACCACCGCAGTGGCGTTGTCTGCCTGGACGCCCGTGCAGCCGCTCTGTCCAAAAGGCCAGACACAACCTGATCGCACGGAGCTCGAGAACGTTGATCGGTAGAATAGATTCCTCCGCTGTCCATCAGCCCTGGGCCGACAACAGCCCCAGAACTCCTTCCCAGCCAGAAAGGTGGGCATCCGTCATAAGCACCGCCCAATGAAGGAAGAAACGACTTCCCGAGCCGAAGACCCGTAGCCACCAGAGAAGGGAATCCCTTGTCTGCCGACACACACAAATCCGCCGGTCCATTGACAACAGGGACTTGTCCCACTTGGTCAGAATCTCCCTCTGCAGAACCCGAGTGTGACACTGGGCGTACGGTACCGCCTCGACTGTGGAAACCATGAGACCCAGAACTCGCATGCATGTCTGCAGAGGATCATTTTTTGGACAATAACCGGACCGCTGAGTGCAGAGTTCGAAGCTTGGCCGCAGGTAAAAAGAACTTTGACTGGGCCGAGTCGAGAATCAGGCCCAGATACTCCAGGTGCTGGTTCGGGAACAGCACTGACTTCTGGAGATTCAGCTCCCAGCCAAACTCCCGCAGCGTCTGGTGATAAGCACATTGTCCCTCAGAGCTGGTGCCAACACCGCACGCAGGAGAAGGTCGTCTAGGTACCCCACCACCGCGACCCCTCTGCCGCAAGAGTGCCAGGATCGGAGCCAACAGCTTGGTGAAGACCCAAAGGAGCAGACGCCAGGGCGAACGCCAGCGCCACAAACTAATCGTGCTCGCCCCCAACCGCAAGCCGCAAAAAGCGTTGGTACCGTTCCCAGATGGGGACATGCAAGTATGCATCCTTGATGCCGAGGGACGCAAAGGAAATCTCCCCGATGAAAGCAGCTACCACCGATCGAACAGATTCCATCTGGAACTTGCGCACTCGCACAAACTGGTTGAGTGCCCTGGGGTCCAAAATCGGCCGAACCTCCTCCTCCTTGGGGACCACAAACAGATTTGAATAAAAACCCTGAAACCTCTCCGCAGCTGGCACCAGAACGACCCCTTGGAGAACCAAATCCCTCACCGCACCCAGCAAGGCCTGCCGACGGGCGAATGGAAGGCGCAGGTTTGAAGGAAAAAACCTGTCCAGGGGGGTAGATACGAAATTCTATTTTGTACCCTGATAAGACCAGCTCGTGGACCCAGAGGTCGGACAACCGAGAGGTCCACCGATCTGCGAACCACCAAACCACGAGAGTCGGGAGGGGGGCAAGCCTTCATGCAGAGGAGGACTTGTCCGTCGACTTCTCCTGCTTCCGCTGCCAGGGTCGCTACGGTCCGCTCGCGGGCTGGGAGCCCTTACCTGCCACGCACGAAAAAGAAGCTTGTGAGCAGAAAAGGAGCGACCCTATCTCCGACACAGCTCCCTGGTTCTCTTGGCTTTAGGGAAGAAGGTGCTTTTCCCTCCAGTGAGATTTTTGATGAGATCGTCCAGGGTGGCCCAGAAAAGTCGCTCACCCTGAAACGGCAGATCCGCCAGAGCCTTCTATGAAAGTTTGGTCGGCTGACCAGCACTTAAGCCAGAGCAACCGGCGAATGACCACGGAGGACAGCCTCGACCACAAGGGGGCTGTGTCCAAGGCTGCATCACAGACATATTTGAGTCCATGTACCAACTGATCCGCCAGTTCCACGCAGACCAGAGACGCCTGGTCGTTACCCAGCTCCCTGCGCAACAGCTTTGCCCACTCAGTGAGCGTTTGCAAGGCAGTGGCCAACACCGGGCGCAGAGCAGAGCCCGCCAAGGTGAACATGGTCTGAGTAAGTGCCTCAGCCCTACTGTCAGCCGGGTCCTTGAAGGACGGCGTCCCTTCCACCAGTATCGGTGGCCTTGTGCAACCGTGAAATGGGGAGGGTCAACGACAGATGGAGAAGCCCACTTCTTAAGGAGACTCTCCTCAAAGGGGTAACGTACCGTGAAACGTCACGGAATGGAGAAGGTACTCTGTGGCCTGTCCCATTCCTTTTATATGAATTTGAGAGTTTGTGTGATCCAAACGGCACCTGCACCTCTTGCGAGGCCCCCACCGCGTCCTCCAGCTTTAGGGTATTGCGCACCGTCGTGACAAGCGTGGCCCCCAGCGCCTTTTCCTGCACAGCCGCAGTCGATTCTACCTATCTGAGGAATCAGGGGCCCCAGCAGCCGAAACCTTCGGGGTTGGGAGCCGCTGAAAGGACGGAGCCGCCATCAGGCTCTGACTCATCCCCTGAAGGAGGGGGTAATAGGTGCTTCTTACCGCCTTGCCCCCGCATGCCACCTCTATCTGGGTGACAAAGGGCTCTAAGACTGCAGACAACAGGCCGTCACAACAGGGAGGTCCGAGGGAGAGCTGCCTGTTTCAGACGCCATTTCAGCCCCCAACACTGACACCATCAGGAAGCCCCAGTCAAGTAATGCGAGGGGGATTCCCACCTCCAATACACCCCAGCGATCCTCGCCCTGGTAGAGAGGCACCCCCAGGAGGACTCACCACCCAGAGAACACAACTGTGCTGCGCTGCCTGTATCCAGCGTCTCTCACTACGAGGAAAGGGCCTACCAAGCGGTATCCCGCCCCCACACATGCCGAGGTCCCTAGAGCTGCCCTCGAACACAACAAAATGGCCTCCCATAGTCCATGCGGCCGCGACTACGCAAAAATGGCCGCGGCCGTGTACCGCGGGGCAACAGAGGGGGGAGAGGGAAAGCCAGCCACCAGCCCCCACCCGACCGGGGAGATCCAGAAGCCCACCGACAACAGCAGATCGGTCCCCACCGCCTCAGAACAGTTAGTAGGCAAAACCACCCAGGGAGGGGAGGAGGGGGGGTGGGGAGGTTGTCTGGCCTGGGGGGGGGGGGGGGGGGGAAGGAGGAGTAGGGAGCGGATCCCACCCAACCGACCTCCACCAGGGGGGCAGCCAACTGACTCGCCTGCAGGGCGCTAGGTGTACTACTTACCCATCCAGCTGGGGGGCTGTCAGCCGGGGTAGCACTGTGACCCAGGATGGCGTTGCCTGGTTATGTGTGCTCCCGCGGGACGTTTAACCCGCTGGGCACCTCCTTTCCGGGATGGGGCACGTCGTGGCCGACCCAGGTCTGTGCGTGCTCGGTTGCCAGGCTGGGGAGACTACCAGGATTTATATTATCCAGCCTGTCACCCAGCCCGGCAGTTGACTGAAGACTCTCAGTTGAAGAAAAATCAAAAGGAAAAAAAAACAAAAAAAAAACTAAAGGAACCACAGGTCCCAGCGGGGAGCCAGGTCCTTACTTCTAGACTAGGCAGAAAAAAGAACAGCTATCTGTAGCAAGGAGGAGGGTTACTACCAGTGAGGACTACCCCTGGGCGGTGCTGTGCTTGTCTTTTTTCTGCCTAGTCCTACTCCTAAAGGTGGTGATATAACCCGAAGGTCAAGATCAGGAAGTGCAGTCCCACACCACGATGTTCCCATCTCCAAACTTCACTGTTGGTATGGTGTTTTGGGGTGATGTGCAGTGTAATTTGACCTCCAAACATGGTGTATATGGCATCCAAAGAGTTCAATTTTGGTCTCATCTGCCCAGACTACAAGGTGGGCCATTTATATGGATACACCTTAATAAAATGGGAATGGTTGGTGATATTAACTTCCTGTTTGTGGCACATTAGTATATGTGAGGGGGGAAACTTTTCAAGATGGGTGGTGACCATGGCGGCCATTTTGAAGTCGGCCATTTTGAATCCAACTTTTGTTTTTTCAATAGGAAGAGGGTCATGTGACACATCAAACTTATTGGGAATTTCACAAGAAAAACAATGGTGTGCTTGGTTTTAACTTAACTTTATTCTTTCATGAGTTATTTACAAGTTTCTGACCACTTATAAAATGTGTTCAATGTGCTGCCCATTGTGTTGGATTGTCAATGCAACCCTCTTCTCCCACTCTTCACAGACTGATAGCAACACCGCAGGCGAAATGCTAGCACAGGCTTCCAGTATGCGTAGTTTCAGGTGCTGCTCATCTCGTATCTTCAGAGCATAGACAATTGCCTTCAGATGACCCCAAAGATAAAAGTCTAAGGGGGTCAGATCGGGAGACCTTGGGGACCATTCAACTGGCCCACGACGACCAATCCACTTTCCAGGAAACTGTTCATCTAGGAATGCTCGGACCTGACACCCATAATGTGGCGGTGCACCATCTTGCTGGAAAAACTCAGGGAACGTGCCAGCTTCAGTGCATAAAGAGGGAAACACATCTTAAGTTTCCCCCCTCACATATACTAATGTGCCACAAACAGGAAGTTAATATCACCAACCATTCCCATTTTATTAAGGTGTATCCATATAAATGGCCCACCCTGTATATTCTCCCGGTATTTAACAGGCTTCTCTAAATGTTGTGCAAACAACTTTTTTTTTTTTTTTCAAAACGCTTTTATTGATTTTTTTTTTTTTTTGCACTGATACAGAAATTGACCATGCACAATTACAAGCCAATTAAATGACAGGGTTAAACAGCCGTAAATGAGGGTTGGTTAAACAGCTATCATCAGGTATGTATAACAGTACAAAACACCTAAGAACCTGCACCGGAGACCAAATATTATAGTCATCAATAAACACTTTTTCCGCTATCGGATTCCTTCAGGTCAAGTGCGTAACTCACACACACAGTAAATCATAAAAAACCAACAGTTGGTGTCTCTCACCCCACCCACGTCCGCCAACCCCTCCGGGTTACAGTCTAAGAAGCCTGTCCAGCACCAGCTGCGGTGGGGCTAGACAAGGATTATCGAGCCATGGTTGCCAAATGAGTTTGAATTTTGAAGCAGCATTTCTATGGGTGTACGCCACTTTTTCCCTGAGAAGAATAGAGTTTATATAGGTAATCCATGGTTTCCCAGTTGGCACTGTAGATGCCATCCAGTATCTTGCTATGAGCTTCCTTGCTACATAAAGCAAATCTAGTTCTCGTGTACATTCCCTGTGGATACATCTCTTCATCCGGGGCCCCTAATAGGCACACTAGCAGTGTCTGGGATATAGGAATCTGAATCAAATCAGAGATCTGTCTAAGAATCGCAGTCCAATAACAACTCAGAGGCATGGTCTTGCATGGAGGATAATAAAATCATGTATAATCTAGAGATCAAGCCCCCCCGGGCATCTGCCCAGAGGACATCGAGCAGCAGAGGAGATGTAGCCACAGCCAGTGTATGTGTTTGCCCCTGTATCTGCAGTGCATGTCTAACTTGGATGAATTGTTAGACTCCTCTTGGTGGTAAACCAAATTCTATACATAATGGTTCATAGGATTTTAAAACCGTCACCAAATACATTTGCGGGAAGAACCAAATCCCATTTTGACTCCATGTAGAGAATCCCTTCAGTTTTAGTAATTCGGGGTATCTAGGGTTGTCCCATAGGGGTGTAAATAGAAGCGGACCATCAAGAGACAGAGCCTTCCTAAATGCCCTCCACGCCTTCTTAAAGAGATCAGCTGCAGGGGAAGACGAGGGGATGCACGGTAGGTCCATCTCCATATAAGGTCGCTTTTAGGGCAGGGTAGTTATTAGGTCACTATGGGATTCCCTACATTTTCTTCACCCCATCCCGCCATCTGCTGTATCTGGGAGACCAAAAAGTACATTTTAGAGTGTGGGACTGCCACCTATCCTTTTCATATTGCAGGGCAGATAAGCTAATCCTAGCTTTCTTTCGTCGCCGAATGAGATTGCGCATCCGGCAATCTATTCTCTTAAACCACCTGTTAGAAATCCACATGGGTGAATTGTGAAAAATGTATAGAAGCTGAGGAGCCCAGATCATTTTCTCTAAGTTTACCCGACCCACCACTGAAAGGGGGAGCCTTACACCAACTGAGACATTTTTCCTGTTGCTTATCTAGCAGAGGGCCTAAATTTAACTGAAGGTAGTTATTGGAATCAGGGGAGACCACCACCCCCAGGTATTTAAAGAACTGTGCAATAGCAATTTGGACCGCCTCAGCTGGTAGAGGTGCCATCAGTGGGTCCAGTGGCATCAGGATTGATTTAGACCAATTTATAGTGAAGCCCGAGAGCTTTCCAAACTTGATAGTCTCCATCAAATTCTGTAAAGATGCAGCCGTGACCCCCAAGTATAGTAAGGCATCGTCTGCATATAAGGATATCTTTTCCTCTGAGCGTCCCCTACGGAATCCTATAACTGTAGGATCATTACGAATTAGGATTGCTAAAGGCTCCACGGCCAATGCAAACAATAATTGTGATGATAGTGGACACCCTTGTTAGGTGCCCCTATATAGTGAGAAAGATGAAGAAAGACTATTGTTAATACAGAGTCTAGCTCTAGGTGTTGAATATAGGACCTTCATCCACTGAATAAAGTTATCCCATAAGCCAAATCTATTCAGGATCTCCAAGAGGTAGGGCCATTCGACGCAATCAAAAGCTTTGGCAGCATCCAATGCTAGAATGGCCCTACCTCCAGGATTGTCTACTGGGATCTGAATATTCAGAAAGTCTCCGAATGTTATCTGCTATGGACCAAGCTGCTAATTACCTTTGACAGTCTAGTGGAGAGCACCCTGGCCAGAAGCTTAACGTCCAGGTTCGACAAGGGAATAGGGCTATATGAATCTGGCAGGAGTCGATCATTTCCCGGTTTGGGGAGTACTACAATAATATCCTCCTGCATACTATCAGGCAAGAAGCCATTCTCAATAGCCTCAGTTATGGCCTGCAGTCATGGTGGAAGGAGAATGTTGCCATAGTGGGAGTATACCTCCGCTGGGAGGCCATCAGAGCCCGGGGATTTATGGTGGGGAGCCTCGTCAAGGCTTCAGACAATTCTTCCAATGCGATTGGAGAGTTTAGGGAAATCTTTTCCTCCTCAGATACCCGAGGGAGCGGACAGTTTTGTAAGAACAATGTAAGTTCATCTGGGGCATACCTAGTTTTAGGAGGATATAAATCAGTGTAGAAATGATGAAAGTCAGCAACTATGTCTGAGGTTACAGTGTGAATCTCCCCCGATATTGATCGAATAGCGGTGATTGTAGACGTATCACACTGCTCCCCTCGCCACCGGTTCTAAAAAGGTGTCCAGTGTTTTCGCCCCCTCCTCAAAATATCCCGGTTGTAAAAAGTATCTCCTCTTCTCTGCTGCTGACATAATAGTTATATAGGGATTGAGCCTCCTGCCATGCTTCTTGATTAGATGGGGTAGGGTCGGTTACCACTGCCTGCTCCCCAAGCTGCATCTCCTTATGAATTCTATCCTCCCATTCTCGTCCTCCATTTAATGCCTGTGATCTCCCTAATAAGACAGCCCCTAAGAAATGTCTTAAGGGAGTCCCACACAACAGCAGCACAAACCAATCTCCTATTAAATTGGAGGCCTCCTGTATACCATCTGGAGAAAGAAAGGGATTTACTCACCAAGTGGCAGATGAATCACTTCAAGACCGAGCCTGTTTTTTGGGTTCGGTGTTCACCAGTTAAAACCAGGTTTTTTTGCTAGAAAAATTACTTAGAACCCCCAAACATTATATTTTTCTAACACCCTAGAGCAGGGATATGCAATTAGCGGACCTCCAGATGTTGCAGAACTACAAGTCCCATGAGGCATAGCAAGACTCCGACAGCCACAAGCATGACACCCAGAGGCAGAGGCATGATGGGACTTGTAGTTTTGCAACAGCTGGAGATCCGCTAATTGCATATCCCTACCTTAGAGAATAAAATGGCGGCCATTGCAAAACTTTGTGTCACACCGTATTTGCGCAGCGGTCTTACAAGCGCGATTTAAAAAAAAAAAAAAAAAATCAGTTTTAGGAGTTAAAAAATAAAACAGTAAAGTTAGGCCAATTTTTTTACATACAGTGAAAGATAATGTTACGTCGAGTAAAATGATACCCAACATGTCATGCTTCAAAATTGCATCCACTCGCGGAATGGCTACAAACTTTGCAACATAAAAATCTCCATTGGCAACGTTAAAAATTTTTTTTTCAAAATTGTTTTTTTTTGCGCATTTTAGTGTAAATATGAGATCTGAGGTCTTTTTGACCCCAGATCTTATATTTAGGAGGTCCTGGCATGCTTTTTTCTATTACAAAAAATGTTTACATTTATTGTAATAGGAATGAAAGTGATAAATATATATATAATTTTTTTTTAAACAGTGTAAAAATAAAAAGTAAAATAAATAATAATAAAAAAAAATTTAAAGCGCCCCGTCCCCGCGAGCTGCATGCAGAAGCGAACGAATACGCAAGTCCCACCCACATATGAAAACGGTGTTCAAACCACACGTGAGGCATCGACGCAATCGTTCGAGCGAGAGAAATAATTCTAGCACTAGACCTCCTCTGTAACTCAAAACTGCTAACCTGTAGAATTTTTTAAACGTCGCCAATGGAGATTAAGTTGCAAAGTTTGTCGCCATATATCATATCTTTCACAATATGAAAAAAAATTGGCCTAACTTTACTGTTTTCTTATTTTTTTAACTAAAAAAAAAAACTGAATTTATTAGAGGAAAAAAAAAAAAGCACGCTTGGAAGACCGCTGCACAAATACGGTGTGACAATGTTTTGCAATGACCGCCATTTTATTCTCTAGGGTATTAGAAAAAATATATATGTTTGGGGGTTCTAAGTAATTTTATAGTAAAAAAAAAAAAAACAGTTTTTAACTTGTAAACACCGAACCCAAAAAACAGGCTTGGTATTGAAGTGGCTAAACAAGCTTCAACATGCTTTTTCTTCAGCAATGGAGTTTTGCGTAGTGAGCGTGCATACAGGCCATGGAGGTTGAATGCATTACTTTGAAACAACTGTACCTGCTAATTCCAGGTCTTTCTGAAGCTCTGCACAAGTGGTCCTTGGCTTTTGGAAAACTTCTGATAATTCTTTTCACTCTTCTGAAAAAAAATCTTGTGAGGATTTCTTTCCACTACCGAATTATGGCCCCAACAGTGTTCACTGGAACATTCAGAGGTACAGAAATCCTTTTGTAACCAATGCCATCAGTATGCTTTGCAACAATAAGGTTGCAAAGGTCTTGAGAGCTCTTTTCCTTTACCCATCATGAGAGGTTTCTTGTGTGAAACCTTGGTAATGAGACACCTTTTTATAGGCCATCAGTTGAGACTGAAACAGCCGATATTAAATTTGCACTGACAAGGGGCAGGATTGCCTTCTAATTACTGATCAATTTCAGCTGGTGTCATGGCTTTCCATGCCTTTTTGCATCTCCCTTCACCTCTTCAATACTTTTTACCTGCATCATTCCATTTTATTACACAACTTAATTTCTGAATGTATTTGTTTTGGTTTCTTTGCAAGTATAGGATTGCATGGGTTGTTACCAACATGTGGTGAAAATTTCATGTCAATGGCACCTTTAGAAATATATTTAACTAGAAAAATGGTGACGCGTTCAATACTTTTTACCCGTGATCAACAGATTGAATACACATACTTATAAACACTACAAGAAAAAATTTTACCTTTGTTCTGACAAAGATGTAAAGCAGCAGCCAGACCTCTGTTTACAATCGGCTCTTCGTCCAAAATAGTTGTTGAAGCTGCAGAAAACTAAAAAGTGGGAAACCATGTATATAGGAATGTGGTCAACAGTAATCATATTGATTGCACAGCTCATGTTTAAGATTCATAGCTTTAAAAAGGAACCCTGCAGCAGCATCAGCCTAGAATACCTCGCTTTTATGGTTGAATGCTGGTCAATTCTGACAGGCAAAGCTCTGACAATCTCCAGATATTGATGGAGGTAAGAAACCGTAAAATCCTTTTCTGTGCCCATTGAGAGGGACACATTGAGGATAAAAGGAAACGTTGAGTTATACGGCTGCCTACAGGAAAAATGACACTAAACACATAAAACCCCTTTAAGGTTATAACCCTTCCAACCCCTCACCTGCTTGGTTGCAGAAATGGAGGGCACCCGATTGTTGGGACCATAGGTACCATTTGATATTACCTCTAGGACTCTTAGTACAAGCCGCCCAGAGCTTACTATGAACGTCACTCAAGAGATACAAATATATATTTATTGATTAAAAACAAAAGAATATATAAATACTTTTTTTTTTTGCATGTGTTTAACCACTTCAATACAGGACGTGTATACCCCCTTCCAGCCCAGACCAATTTTCAGCTTTCAGCGCTCTCACACTTTGAATGACAATTACTCTCTCATGCTACACTACCAAAACATTTTTATCATTTTTTTTCACACAAATAGAGCTTTCTTTTGGTGGTATTTAAGAACCTTTTTTATTTTTTGCGACATAAGTGAAAAAAATGCCAACATTTTGAAAAAAAAAAAAAAACAGACTTTTTTTGGTTTCTGTGATAAAATTTTGCAAATAGGTAATTTTTGTTCATAAATTTGGGCCAAAACCTATACTGCTACCTATCTTTGGTGAAAAAAACCCAAATAAGTGGATATTATTTGGTCTGTGTGAAAGTTATAGTGCCAATCACTGAAAATTGATCACACCTGATGCACTGATGGCCTATCTCATTTCTTGAGGCCCTGAAATGTCAGGAATGTACTAATACCCCCAAATTACCCCCTTTTGAAACGTACACATGCCAAGGTATTTAGTAAGAGGCACGGCAAGTTTTTTGAAGTTGTACTTTTTTCCCCACAATTCTTGGGAAAATTAAGAAATGATTATTATTATTTTTTTGCACAAATTTGTCATAAGTTATTTCTCACACACAGCATATGCATACTTCCAATTACACCCCAAAATACATTCTGCTACTCGCCCCGAGTATGGCGATACCACATGTGTGAGACTTTTTCACAGCCTGGCCACATAGAGAGGTCCAACATGCAGGGAGCACCGTCATGCATTCTAGGAGCAGAATTTTCACATCTAATTTCCTAACCACCTATTACACTTTTGAAGGCCCTGGAGCACCAGGACAATGGAATTACCCACAAAATGACCCAATTTTGGAAAGCAAACACCCCAACGTATATTCTATGAGGCATTATGAGTCTTTTGAATGGTTCATTTTTTCCCACAAGTCTTCGAAAAACGTGGAAAGAAAATGAAAACTCTTATTTTTACACAAAGTGGTCAATTTATAAGATATTTCTAACACATAGCAAAAATTACCCCACAAAATATATTCTGCTACTTGTCCCGAGTATAGCGATACCACATGTGTGAGACTTTTTCACACCCTGGCCACATGCAGAGGCCGAACATGCAGGGATCACCATCAGGCGTTCTAGGAGCATAAATTACACATAAAATTTCATTCATACCCATCACACTTTTGAAGGCCCTGGAGCACCAGGACAGTGGAATTACCCCCAAAATGACCCAATTTTGGAAAGTAAACACCCGAGATATATTCTATGAGGCATGGGCTGCAGATAGGTACTCGGGTACTTTGATGGGTTGGAGACAGGTACTCAGGTAATCTGAAGTGCAGGTGACAGGTACTCGGGTGCTCTGATGGGCAGGTGACAGGTACTCGGGTACTCTGATGGACAGGTGACAGGTACTCTGATGGGCTGTGACAGATACTTTGATGGGGTGGTGACAGGTACTCTTTATTAGGGGGGGTGATCAGTGTGCTTGGTGTACACAGTAGGCGGTAACAAGCTGTTACCACAATCTCCCTGTCACACACCGATCGTGTAACAGCTCATTACCGCGGTTTGTTTACATCACATGACCGGCTGTGATTGACACAGCCGGTCACGTGGCAAAGAGCCAATTCTATTGGCTCTTTACACTGATCGGAATTGGGCTTTGTCCGAGGGACAAGCCTCAGCCCCGATCGCCGGGGCACGCGCATGAGCGGCGTGCACGTGGAGGTCGGTTGTGACCGGCTGTGATTGGACACAGCTGGTCACGTGGTAAAGAGGGGGCTATGTCCCGAAGGACACAATCGATATGCGATCGCCGCACTGCGGGTCCCCAGCGGCGAGAAGGGAAAGAAGTCATATGACGTCGTCTCAGATCAACGGAGGTTCCCTGCCGATGTCATTTTACATCGGAACAGATTAACAAACAAGTCAGGGCCATCTTTAAGGCAGGGCAAAAGGGGCAGCTGCCCTGGGTAGTGTGGGGTGTGCAGAGGTAGGCAGAGAAGGAATTACAGTTTGGGGTGCACAGATGAGCAAGGAGGGGATTTACAGAGGTAACAAAGGTGGGTACAAAGATGAGCAGAGGAGGCAGGTAGAGTTAAAAGGGGGAGGGTTGGAGTGGAGAGGATGGGGGAAGTTTGGGGTGCAGAGGTTAGCAGGGGGTTTTAGGAGGCAAAGGTGTACTGACAGGGTGGATAAAGATGTAGGTCGTGTGTAGGGCAGCCCATTCATTTCAATAGGCTGCTCTATGCCCTAGAAAAGCGGAAGAAAGTGCCTAACCCTTTTTCAACATTACATGGGGTCACAGCACATGTCAGCAGATACGTGAGGGTGTCATTAACTATTGATGGCACTGCTGTGAATCTGCTAAAGGGCAGCACGTTTCTGTGGTGTCCGGAAAGCCACTTTGCATTCCCCAGTCCATGGTGTGACAGCAATGAGGAGATGATGTGCTGTAACCTCTAGCAACCAATCAGTGAGCCATAATGATGTGCAGTAACCTTTAGAAACCAATCAACAAGTAGAAATCATGTGCTACAACCTCTAGCAACTAATCAGTGAGCTCTAATGTGTGCTGTAACCTCTAGCAACCAGTCAGTAAGCGGTAATGACCAGAGGTAACCTCTGGCAACCAATCGCAATCGATGCCTGATCTGATTCAGTAAACTGATTTTGAGCCTAGCTGCTATTTATTGTAGGTCTCAGAGCAGGTGGAGAGCAAGAAAATGTTTGCCCAGGGTCCAATCAGTATTAAAGATGGCCCTGAAGTCAGCAAAAAGGACGGTTATATTTTCTGATCACTTTTCTGGCTTTCGGTTTCAAAATAGTATTTACATTGGTAGACGCCCTCTCACCTCTAGGGGTGGGAGCAAACCTCCATTGTAAAGAAGGCTTCTAAGTAGGTTCAGCGGACTTAGACAAGAAGCGTCTGCAATGAAAGGATGAACCTGCAGTAGATGGATTATGCCTGGAGGGGCGAACAGATCTTTCACTAAGGCAGAGGGGGACAAATCAACAGGGGTGGGCGATTGTAGATACCCCTTCATTGCGCAACTGCCTCAATGTATTCCTTGAGAATGTTCCTAAAGAGGAGCTCACTTCAGGCGCATGTGCCAAAGGTACCTTTAGGAGCAGGGCCAGCTGAACAAGCTCAAAGCCATAAAATTCTGTGCCTATGGACAGGAAGTAAGAACATTCTGGAGATATGACAAATCACATTTCCATGACATCTATGTAGAATAGTAGGGCCGAGGGTAAAAGCTGTAGTCTTGCAGCGGGAACAGGATTACCTATATCAGGAGAACGTTAACCGTTGTGGTATCCAGTCCAGTTCCACCATAATCTGGGAAACCAACAGACTGGCAATAGCTGGTTAGGGCTGAGCTCGCCAGAGCAATAGGGGATATCAAAGGAATCTACAAATGCCTATCAATGGAATCCTTAAAAGAGGGTATGCCCTCATGCGAAAACGCAGATTATTTAGTGCAAGAATGGCTGGGTCCACAGAGAGAACAGTCTGTCACTTTTCAAATTCCTTTTCTATAGGGCACAAGGCAGCAAATGTGACAGGAGGAATGACTAGCCTCTTGGAGTTAGGATACTCATCACATACAGCCCAATTAAGAATACGGAAAGGAATTCTAGGTATTGCCTTCTTTCTTGTGTCTATATGAATGGAATATGTGGAGGCTGTCCAAAACGAAGTGTACGTAGCCAGAGACTAGCCCCAATCAACGAGGCTGCTTCAATCAATAAGTCCACCATAGCCAGCACATTGTGAGAGCCAAAGGATTAACATCACTAAATTTTGGTGGTGAAAATCTTCAGCGGCCTCTGTTAAAATGTCAGTCTTGCCATTGCCTTTTGAAAATCTAAGAAAGACAGGCAATTCGAGTTCTAATGCATGAATATAGTCTGAGGGAGGCAAAAAAGTGTTTAGCTGTGGGCACCCACCATTTCCAGAAGTGGCGAAAACCTGCAATCTGCGCGTCTGAGGGAGCCCAGGGGGTTAGAGCCGCATTCATGTAATACATGGCTCCAGAACAAGATAAAAGCTATCAACCTGAGAGAAACTGCATTTTCTCAGAGCTTGCAGCAGATTTCTCTTAATATGTCCCATATGCTCCCAAGCGCCTATAATCTGCCATTGCTAAATTGGGATTTTCCCCTGCGGAGTACTCAAGAAATATAGGTAGATGAATGAGGTTCAATATAAATATAAATCTATCAAAGCCAGGTGGTAACTGAGTTCCTGTGACTGGGTCTTCTGAGGTATTAGGCAGCAAATGATCAGCTTGCGTTGTCAGCAAAAAAATGGCAACTATATGTCACTAGCCAGAGGAACTTCTGGTACTGGGCTGGGAAAAAGATCTCCAAATTTAAATAGGTAAATTATATAACATACATTACCCAATAGGCCGAATAAACCGAGACAATAGTAACTAGAGAAAAGAACACGGAGTGTAGATTACCCCATAACCCGTGCCTTCAAAACCATTTGTATGATTAGCAAATTTGGTGCGTCATGTAGGCTAAACGATGTAATGTAATGTGTACTGCAGATCCAAATAATGATCCATCATGTATTGCCAGGAACTAATATGTAAAGGTACAGGGAAACCCAGTCTTACCTTGTCAACGTTGCAGGTCCCATCCAGGGTCCAGGCTTCACTCGTCATGTTGGGAATAACCCCAAAAGAGAGTCTTCAGAGTCTGGGTGCCAAAGAAATGGACCACCGCCCTGGACATACTACACTCATTACACCATGTGCCAAGGTGAGACAAAACAAAGTCAAAGGCTCTGCTTCTGCAAGCTTTAGGTATGGTTTACAAGGTATACTGTACAACGGTAACTGATGCAGAAACTGCTAGTTGGCCATATGGCAATCAGCAGTCAGATCTTGATTGAAGAGTCAGTTGAAGAAGAAAAGAAATATGGTGAAAAAAAAGAAAGAAAAATCTCCAACTGGAGAAGGGTCCATCACCTAAGGACATTAGCAAATAACTGGTGCCTCACAGAGTGAACAGGATCATGTGGATTAACTGAGGGGGGTCCCAGCAAAGCTTTTGCGAGTGTCCAATTACCTGAACGTAGCAGCATACAACCCCATGGTCTAAAGCTGGCCATACAAGAATCAACTTGTGTACAACTAGCCTGTCAGGTTTTTCCTCCCCGAATGATCAGTGCAGCCAGCAACACTGGTCTGTGTGTTCTGAGGACAAAGAAGGCTCCCCGATTTTAGAATGCAATAGCACAGTGGGAGGGATTGCCCCATCCACCTCAAAAACGTGTGGTAGGGGGAAAGCGAGTAATATTTTTATTTTTGTTCAACCTGCCTGTTGAAAGGAAAAAAATATAAATAAGAAAGGTTTAATGTATGACCAGCCTAAGAATCATTTCCCATGTCCTGTACGATTAAGATAAAGGCCATCAATGAGGGAGAGTGCTAAAATACGGGGATTGGTCTGAGCAGACAGCAAAAAACTTAATGCCACTCCACCTGAGGGCATCTCAGTCACAGCAATACAAAACATTGTTTTTGCATTACAGGTTATAACAGATAAGAAGAGATATTTGCCCTGTGAACAGCTGCTGGTAAAAATGAACACCCCTAAGTGCCTGTCAGTCAAACCTAATTGTATATCAGCGCTATGTTCAAATAAAACTATACAATCTATATAATTCAAGGGAAAATATACATATGGTTTATGAACATGATACAATAAGAGTACGCCAATAAGTGCGAATAGAAATATTAGTGATAGTAATGAAGTCTGTGATAAAGATAAAATAATTGTCCAAATTCATAAGTTCTGGGGGGAAGGGAAGAATCTGGATGTACTTGTAACCATACACAGCTGGGAAAGAGTTGTTTTACTTATTTATAAGTAGTTGTGCCATTCTGGTGAGCCTCCATTTCTCTATTCAGAGAATACAGAGCACTGAGGTGGATTATTTGAAGAAGCAGAGTGTTCAAAGAACCGTAAATTATTTTAGATTCATCAGACTTCACTACTATCACTAATATTTGTATTATTATTGTCACTTAATGGTGGACTCAGAATTAATTTTTATAGAACATGCATATTTTCACTTGAAAATATACTATAGAGATGGTATAATTTTATTTGAATATAGCACTGGTACACATTTAGTTTTTAATGCAAAAATTATTGCAGGGAATCGTTACAAATAGGCTCATGGCAACAAATATAAAATGGCTTAAAGCCTACAATCAAAAATGCACCACGTTTGGGCCCATGTATAGGGTCAAAATATGTATTGAAGACTAAGGGTGTACAACACAGCTCACTCAAAAATGAACCTAATGTATATAGTACTTAATGTATATTTTTATACATTAAGAGCTAAATGTTAACCCCTTCACGCCAACCGTATGCAAATATGCGGCCCCACGGACTGGGTTCCCCATCCTCCCGAGAGCCCCGTGCCCGGTTCTAAAGATCGGGACCCGAAACGTCTAATTCCGGGTCACCTGATCGCTGTGATAGCCTCTGATTAACTATCATAGTGAACAGTCACTGTGAAACCCGCCCCCATGTTTTCGGTCTCTAAATGGACAAGACATTAGTATCAGTGTGTTTTAGGTAGGATAAAAAAAAAAAAAAAAAATCAAAATGCGCACTTTTGTTTCTGGGCTGTACTACAGGTACAAAAACAACATACACATATGTGGTATAGCTGCAATCCTTAGGAGCAGGAGATTTTATTTAGGGTTGTGCTTTGGTGGTAGCTTCTGGTTGTTGTGAGAAATGCACAGTTACATTTAAATTTTTTTTTTTTTGGACCAGTTGCAAAATTGGGCTTAGGCATTAAGATAATTTAACCCCTTTGCACCTAAGGCTAAAACCAATCATTCAAGATAAGAGGCTTGTTGTAATACCCATTTGTCAAAATCGCTCCACTGGGGTTAGGGTTTATCTGTACAACACAACAGCTCGGAATCTCAAAGCATCAGGTTGGAAAAGGAATTTTGCAACAGGAGAATTAAAAAAAAAAAAAAAAAAATGTATATCATATACCTAGATGATCTTACAAAATTCTTTTAAAGGTGCCAGATAATCTTCCCTGAAAATAACATACATATACATATATACACACACACACACCCCCTGGGTGTCACAATTTCACCACTTTAATGCACTCCCTTCTGCCAAGCATTTACACATTTAAAGACATACCATCAATTGCTCAGACTTGGTATATGGTCCTTGAACCTAGTGCGGACTTCTAAATCCCGATCATGGCCTCCTATAGAACACACTGGGCCCTTTGCAATGTATTTAGTCCCCACACTGTCATTGGCAAGTAAAACAATACTTCTGACATAAATTGCATACTTTTTTTAATATTAATTTACTGTAAGCATAAATCACACTGGTTCATCAGTGTTCTAAGACCTGCTATACAAAAGGTCTTCTATAGGCTTTTTTCATACACCGGTTTATATAACCCCTGTGAGGATCTTGGTTAGCATCTTCCTCAAAGTCAGATAGTGAGGTAGTCAGATACTGGTCCACTGGTATGTTCTCTATATGGGGTATCGGGTAGAAACTGTCTGCATGTAACAGACTATGTAGGGAACAGCCAATCACCCTCCTTATAATGCCTGAACTTAGGCTTGGTTCACACCTATGCAGTTTGCTTTTGATCCGTTTCTGTAGTGCATTTTTTATGTGTTTTTTTTTTTTTATTAAAAAAAAAGGGGAGGTTTGTGTTAGGCAGATTAAAAACCGCAAATGCATCAACATTGCAGTGTATGTGTTCCTGCAGCATGCCCATTAAAGTCTATTGAACCAAAAATGCGCTGTGTTGCGTTTAGAAGAAAAAGTCCCTGACCCTTTGCAAAAATGCAGCAGCAGGCTGAAAAACGCATAGATGAACATGTCCCATAGGAAACCAAGTTAAATGGACTGTAGTGCGTTTCTGCAAAACGCACAAAAAATGTGTAGGTGTAAGGCCTAAAAGGTGCTGGTAAACTTGGATAAATTGTTTTTCTCCCCAGTCCACAAGTGATAAACCTAACTTGTAAAATATCAAGGAACATAATGCCAAATATCCATTACCAATAGCAAATTTGGGTAGATTCCCACCTGATCCAAAGGTTTAAATAGGTGGGATGCTTAAAGAGTAACTCCACTTTTGTTGAGAAAAACAAAAAAAGTCCCCTTTGGGTGATCTATGTACATTGCAGGAATTTTAACAAAATTTGTTGCAGATTTCCACAATTTGTTATTCTGAAGAAAATAGGATTTTTTGAATTACCGTAAATTCCTTTTCTCAGAGTTCATTGACAGACGCAGCCTCTTATTCATGACACGTGGGGTTTATGCACCTTTTACCAGGAGTAGACTAGGCAGAACAAGAGTTCAGAAAAGCAAAGCTGGCCCCTCCCAGGGGGCCGTCCTCACTCAGCATATAACCCCTCAGCCCTGCATAGCATATCAGTTCGTAACAAGCCCTACAAACACAACACAGAGGGATGGGTGCTGCGTCTGTCAATGAACTGAACTCAGAGACAAGGATTTTATGGTAAGTCAAAAAATCCTATTTTCTCTTATGTTCATTGACAGACGCAGCCTCTTATTCATGACACGTGGGGATGTCCCAAAGCAGTGTCAAACAAAAAGAGGGGTGGGTAAACAACAACAACTGTACCCAACAGAATGATCTCAGGAGGCGCCAGCCGCGCCTACACCGCCACCTGCAAAACTTTGCGGCCAAAAGCAGCATCCGTGGATGCTGACACATCAACTTTGTAAAACTTAACAAAAAAGTGTGCACCGAGGCCCAAGTGGCTGCCTTGCACACCTGAGACACCGACGCTTGTTGTCTGAAAGCCCAGGAAGTGCTAATCGCCCTGGTGGAATGAGCCATGACCAGAAAAGGGGGTTCTTGGCCCCGCACAGCATACGCATGGGTCACAGTCTGTCTGATCCAATGCGATAGTGGCCCACGAAGCTGCCAAACCTTTGCACGGCCCTTCCGTCCGCACAAACTTCCCACCTCCGAAAAGGAGCCGTAGCTGCCAAATACACCCGCAAGGCCCTCACTATGTCCAAGGAATGCAGAGCAATCTCCTTAGGATGAGACGGGCGCAGACACAAGGAAGGGAGCTGATAGGGGTGGTATTGCGCTTCGGATATAGATGGAAGCTCAGCTGCTGCCCTCCAATAACCCCTCCCTGTGGGGGGGAAACAACAGACTCTACAATAGTTGGATATGGCGCTGTCTGAGTGTGAAAAGTGGGTTATAAAATATATATTAAAGAAAAAAGGTGCTAGTATGAAATGTCTTATGCGTTGGCTATGATCGTGTAGTATGATCGTGGAAAAAAGAAATTATATATAAAATATTGGGTGAAAAGTGTGAGTCTGTCGCGGTATAGGTTGATAACATCTCAGACAACAAAGGGGGGGTGTCCCTCCCCAATAACCTCCCGTCGTCGACTCGAAGGTAGATATAGGCTTCGCGTTATGGTGGGGATAGTCGAGGGAAGGAACACAGACGCGGGCAGAGTAGGATTCCTCTAACGAGACGTAAGGAACCTGTATCACTCCCGGAACGCCCACATAAACCGTCGATGCCGAGGAAAAGCCTCCACCCTTCAAACACGCCTGCCTTCCCGGCACGTTTCCAAACCGTCGAAGCACCCGGTGATAGCGTAACCTAGTCTGTCTGACACTGGGTACGCATACGACACGCCCCGGTTCTTGGGGGAAAAGACCAGTACCGAGTAAGGTGGTCCCGCTAATCGTGAAGGACCCGAAAGTCTGTTGTTCGCAGCCACAGA
>BLSH010325916.1:76441-91923 GCA_018402905.1 Glandirana rugosa | reverse complement strand
AACTTTAAAAAAGAACTGTTTTTTGTGAATAAGAAAGGACACTGTGAAATCAACACCTATGAACTGTGAACATATATGATTAAGCAAGATATATGGATAATTGTGAACTATATTAGGACAATAGCAGTTTATGTACCTTGAACTATACCTTTGGGGGTCAACATTGAAGGTTCAATGGACTTTATACCATGTTTTATGCTTACTGCAAATGATTGAACACCATAGAAATATTATTTAACATAACTGCACATGGTTCACATAGGAAGAACACTAAGCACATTTACACTTTAAGAGTCACTGTTTCCTATATTTTATAATTTATTTTATTTTTCTATGAGCACTTTATCAATATTTACAGAATACGCAACCGATACTAGCACATCATACTAGCACCTTTTTTCTTTAATATATATTTTATAACCCACTTTTCACACTCAGACAGCGCCATATCCAACTATTGTAGAGACAAGGAAGGGAGGACAATGTCCTCATTAATGTGAAAGGAGGAAACCACCTTCGGTAGGAACGAAGGAGACAGATGCAACACCGCCTTATCCTTATGTAGGACCAAATAAGGAAACCTACACAACAAAGCCGCCAATTCAGACGTAATGGCCACCAAGAAGACGACCTTCTGAGGCAGCAATTGTAAGGGAATATCCCTGGTCTGCTTATATGGCGGTTTCTGCAGCACAGAAAGTACCAAGTTCAGATCCCACGGTGCCAGAGGCGACCGTACCTGAGGAGCCACATAGAAACATAGAAAAGTGACGGCAGAAAAAGACTGAGTAGTCCATCGAGTCTGCCCCTTTTTATTTATTTATTTATTTATTTTACATTAACCTTGTTGTCTGACTATAGATTTATGTTTATCTCAAGCATGTTTGAAGCCATTTACGGTTGACTGTCTCACAACCACTGTTGGTAGTTTATTCCAATCATCAACCACCCTTTCAGTAAAATAATACTTTCTAAGATTAGTTTTGAACTTCCCCCCAGTTAGTTTGAGGTCATGTCCCCGTATTCTTGATTTTGGTTTCATATTGAATATTGAAGACTGCCCTCCTGGACCTTATTCACCCCCTTGATGTATTTAAAGGTTTCAATCATGTCTCCCCTCTCCCTTCTTTCCTCCAGACGGTACATATTAAGTTCCTGAAGTCGCTCTTGATATGTCTTATCCCCCAGACCTTTCACCATTTTTGTTACCAGTCTCTGAACTCGTTCTATCTTATCAATATCTTTTTGTAAGTGTGGTCTCCAGAACTGGACACAGTATTCTAAGTGAGGTCTCACTAAAGATCTATATAGAGGAATCAGAACCTCTTTCCTCCTGCTGGTGATCCCGCTACTGATACATCCCAGAATTCTATTTGCTTTTCCCACTGCCTGGTCACACTGTTTGCTCATTTTGCAATCATCTGAAATAAGCACCCCCAAATCTTTTTCTTCTGTAGTGTTAGCTAACACTGTACCCCCAATGCTGTACTCTCTAAGCGGATTCTTTTTCCCTAGATACATTATTTTACATTTAGAAATATTGAACTGCAGTCTCCACTGCTTTGACCAATCTTCCAGCAATGCCAAATCATGTTCCATGTTACCGACACCTCCAGGGATATCAACCTTATTACACACCTTTGTATCATCAGCAAAGAGAGACATACATTGCCCAACAAACCTTTAGTTATATCACTTACATATAGGTTAAATAGAACAGTACAGAGCCTTGTGGTACCCCACTAGTGACTGGTCTCTGTTCTGAGTGAACCCCATTTACAACCACACTCTGGGATCTATCCTTTAACCAACTGCATATCCACTGAACCACCCAGGGATTAAGTCCCAGCTTGTACAACTTTGGTATCAGATCATTATGTGGAACTGTATCAAATGCCTTGCTGAAATCAAGATACGCTATGTCCACAGCACCACCCTGGTCCAAAACACTGGTAATATAGTCAAAGAATTCAATCAGATTTGTCTGACACGATCGGCCCTCAGTAAAGCCATGCTGCTTGGGGTCCAGCAAGCTGTGCATTTTTAGGTGATGATCCTTCTTTTAAGAAGTGATTCCATTACCTTGACTACAATTGATGTTAAACTCACTGGTCTGTAATTGCCAGCTTCTACCTCGCTGCCCTTCTTGTGGATAGGTACAATATTAGCTATCCGCCAGTCATGGGGAACTTCTCCTGTAGAAGAGATTTATTTAAAAGAATTGAGAATGGTCCAACAACTATATTGCGAAGTTCTCTTAGAACTCTGGGATGAATACCATCAGGCCCCATTGCTTTATTAAGCTTTAACCGAGCCAGTTCCTCAGCTACCTCTGTCTCCAGAAATCCTAGAAATGAACCAGAATTACTATAACCAATATGATTCCCTAACTTGTTATCATTAGTGCAGTCTGTTTCTGAGAAGACTGAACAAAAGTAATTGTTTAAATGGTTTGCTACATCCTGGTCTCCCTCAACATATGTGTTGTTTTCATTTTGGTGATCCCATTGTATTTTTTCCTTCTATCACTAATGTACCTAAAAAAAGGTTCTATCTCCTTCCTTAATAGACTTAGCAATTTCCTCCTCTTTCTGTGCTTTTGCAGCACCGATAATGTGTTTGGCCTCCTTTTGTCTATTTTTATACTCCTCTCTGTCAGCTGCACCTCCTGTTTCCTTGAATCTTCTATATGCCATTTTTTTCCCTTTCCTATCCTACTTACCTCTTTGGTGAACCATATCGTTTTTTTCTTCCGTTTATTCTTACCAACTTGCCTGACATATAACCTAGTTGCCTCCAAGATGGTAGACTTTAATAGTGCCCACTGATCACTTACTCCTGTCATTTTACTCCAACCTTTCAGTTCATTTTTTTAGAAATTTCCCCATTTCAGCAAAATTTGTCCTTTTAAAATCTAAAACTTTTGTTTTGTATATGATTTTTCAGTTCTTGTTTTAATATCAAACCAAAGACATTGGTGATCACTAGAACCCAAATTCTCCCCCACCTCAATATCAGACAGTTGATCCTCATTTGTCAGTACTAGGTCAAGAATATGATCACCTCGGGTTGGGCTTTTTACTAACCGTTTTAGAGAAACCCCATTCAGTGCTTCCATTACATCCCTGCTCCTGCTTGTAATAGCAGTTTGAGAATTCCAGTTAATGTCAGGCATGTTGAAGTCACCCATAATCAAAACCTCTCCCTTCATTGCCATTTGAGTTATCTCATCAATCAACAAGTTATCATAATCTTCACTCTGTCCTGGGGGTCTGTATACTATTCCAATTCTAAGGGAAGATCCCTCCTGGTTGGAAGGTAGACCCAGAGGGTTTCAAGTATTTCATTTGTCTTTTGAATTAATGTTAGTTTTATGCCATTTTTTACATATATGGCAACTGCACCTCCCCTCTTCCCTACTCTGTCATTCCTGTATAGTGTGTACCCTGGTATAGTTATTTCCCAGTCATTTGAATCCTTGAACCATGTCTCTGTAAATGCAACAAGGTCCAAGTTGTCCCTAGACATAAGAGCTGTCATGACGTACACCCTGTATAAATGTACGGATCAAAGACTGCGTCGCCAAAGGACGCTGGAAAAAATTGCCAGAGTGGAAATCTGACCTTTGAGTGTGCTCAAAGCCAACTTTTGATCCAGGCCTTGTTGAAGGAAGGCCAGCACCCGAGACACCGAAAAAGAACGGGGGTTCCAACCCCCCGCCTCACACCAGGCCATATAGGCTTTGAAGGTGCGATGATAGATCTTGCGCAAAGTACACTTGCGCGCCTTAAGCATGGTGGGGATCACTGATTCAGAGACCCCGCTGTCCCTCAGTACCTGGGACTCAATAGTCAATCCGTCAAAGCCAGCGAGGGCAAAGCAGGGTGCAAGATGGGACCCTGCGACAGTAGATCTTCGCGAAGCGGGAGTCGCCAGGGAACATCTGTTACCATCCACACCACGTTGGCGTACCAAGGACGCCAAAGCCAATCCAGAGTCACCAGGATTGTCGGGATTTCCTCCACTTCTATCCTGCGTAGTAACCGCGGTAGAAGTTTGAGAGGAGGAAAAGCGTACAGAAGCCTGTACCGGGACCATGGGGCCACCAGGGCGTCCTTGGCTACCGCCAATGGATACCTTGACCTGCACACAAAGGTTTTCACTTTGTGATTGAACCTGGACGCCAGATCATCCACATCTGGCGTGCCCCACCTTTCGCAAATCTTATAGACATACTGGTCAAAATACTGGAGATAGGGAAACACCTTAGGAGCACGGGAGGGCTTCTTGGACCCAAAAGTGTAGGCGGATGCCTGTGACTCCCCAGCCTGGTCCAGTCGTAAAGAATTACGGACGGCCGTGACAAGAGTGCCCACCAGCACCTTTTTCGTGCGCCGAGGCCCCCTGGTCCTCTTCACCATCTGAAGGCTCCAGCTCCCCGTCCAAGAGCTCCACGGGGTCCCTGTGACCCCAGAGCCCCCTTCCAGCTCAGAGTCCTCCTCCGAAGATTGAGGAGGCGGCTGACGCTTCTTGGGGCCCCCCCTACCCCGGATCGGCTCCCCCCCCCCGGCGAAAAACTCTTTGCACTAGGCAGAAAAAACCTGATATGCTATGCAGGGCTGAAGGGTTATATGCTAAGGGGTCAGCTTTGCTTTTCTGAACTTTCGTTCTGCCTAGTCTACTCCTGGTAAAAGGTGCATAAACCCCACGTGTCATGAAGCTGCGTCTGTCAATGAACGCAAGAGAAATAGCGGGTTGTCTGTGTCCATGTGCAAAGTGAATCTGTATGGGAATTAGAGCTGCACGATTCTGGCCAAAATGAGAATCACGATTTTTTTGCTTAGAATAAAGATCACGATTCTCGCGGCTTAATATATTTTATATACAAAAAAACTGGGCTAACAGCACTATTTCGGTTTTTGAAAGGGGTAATTTTTCCAAAAAAATTGCGCTTAAAAGTCTGCTGCGCAAACAGCGTGTGACATAAAATATTGCAACAACCGCCATCTTATTCTCTAGGGTCTCTGCTAAAAAAAAAAAAATATAATGTTTGGGGGTTCTAAGTCATTTTCTAGCACAAAATAATTGATTTTTATTTGTAAACAGCAAGTGCCAGGAAAGATTTAGTCTTTAAATGGTTAAACCAAACATCTATACAAGGGGAGTTCACTCAGAGTTCAATGCCTTTGAAGTAAATTACTTTGTAACTCATTTATCAATGATGACTCAGAAGTTGGCTGTCTGCCCAGACTTGGCTGCCTCCCCTGAGACTCAAGTCGCTCCGACTTGAAGACTTCAGCCACTTTTATTACTGTCAAGTCATGCTGATTCGCCCCCCAAGTCGGACCCCATTAACTGCACTGAAAATCGTGGTAATGCCCAATGGAGATCGCGGGGTGGTTGCGTTGGGGTAGATCGAGATCGCGATTTTAATACGATTAATCGTGCAGCTCTAATGGGAATGGTTTTAGAATCATCAGCTGCTGCACCTGCATGGATCTAATAAGGAAATTGGCAGGGTCTGCATCCCTTTAGATGCGATAGCACTTTGGGAGCATCTGTCTCTCCCCCCCCCCCCCCCCCCACGAATGTGACGTTAATCTTTAAACTATGCCAAAACAAAAAGTCTGTAAGAGCTTATTATAGGTCCTCTACAATTGAGCCATATGTGGATGAAACATGTCAGAGGGGCGTGACCGATGGGCAGGGATGAGTTGTGCTCTGTCAGAAGCAAAATACGGAGTGTAAACATGGTAGACGGATACTGTGGGCAGAATGGCATGATCGGTTATGATATATTGTGGTTAAATCATTGAGCCTGTAAATGTTAAAAAATCCTGAGTACCAAAAATCTCCAACGGTCTCAAATGTAAAGTGACAGCCCCCAAAAAATACCAGATATGGGCAACTGTGGATAAGGGTGGAAATTTAATTTAGACGTCAGTTCAAGTTTCACCTACTCCAATCTTGTGATGAGCCTGTGTCTCTCTCATCCAAATTGGTCAACGGTCTTAAATTCAAGATGGACATACAGGGCTATTTTAACAAGAATTTCTAGTGTCTTTCCTAAAAAAGGCTACCAGGATCACCTAAAGTTCTGAATTCTGGTCTGGTCATTTGTGACCAGTCCTTTAGACTGCAAAAAGATGGCTACAAGAAAGGCTTCTTTATGGGATAGCAACACCAGAGATGTCCTGAATTGGTTTGCATGAGTTTTTTTGTACTACTGACAATACTATAATCAATTCCCACTGTAGGGCTAAGTGCTTCTTCACCCCCAACTAAGAAAAATAAACATGGCCTCCCCCCCCCCCCCCCTCAAAAAAAAAAAAAAAAAAAAGCACATGGGTATTCCCCAGAGACTCACACCAGGGAAAAAAAATAAGTTTACCTTTGTGGGTGGTGGGGATAACAATCCAAAATGCTCGGTCTCTAAGAATATAGGTTTGAACAGTCAGGCCGTCAAAGCCAGCAAGCAAAAAGCAAGGCGGAAGATCGGTTTTTCAGATTACAGATCTGGAAGAGGACATGGACGACGCGCAAACAAGATTGGTGTACCACTCTGAGGTCATCTGGAACTATGAGAATGACTAGAAAGTCCTTGACCCCTTGAAGTAAATAAGGTAGTATGTTTGGTGGAATCCGTTGCTCCCAGAATGTTCAGGATCCATTCAAAGTCGTTCAAGGCATCACTGTGATAGAACACTTTCAGGGATGAGGCACGGCCAAAAACAATGGCAACAAACCTATTGTGGTTGTCTACCACCACACAGCTAAAAAAAATGTGATGACCTGGAAAGATGTAAATGTGTGAATAGGCATTCCTTAAGAGCAGCCTCAAATCCTTATCATTTGCAGTTCCCATGCCGGACCCCCTGCATGAACGTACGGATCAAAGAATATGTTGCCGCTGAAAAAAAACCTGCCCCTTGATTGTACCCAACGCCAGCTTCTGGTCAAGACCCCTCTGCAGAAAAGCCAGAACCCGAGATACCGAAAAGATTGGGGATTCCACCCCCCATTCTCGCACCAGGTGATATAAGCCCTCCAGGTGCGGTGGTAAATCTTTCGGGAAGTAGCCTTACGTGCCTTAAGCATGGTGGGGATCACTGAGTCCGAGACCCCTCGATCCCTCAACACCTGAGATTCAATAGCCAGGCTGTTAAAGCCAGAGAGGGTAAAGCAGGATGCAACATGGGCCCCTGGGACAGTAGATCCTCGCAAAGCGGGAGTCGCTAGGGGACGTCCACCACCATTCGCCTTGGCCAATCTGGCGTGACAAAAATGGTCGGTATGCCTTCCGCTTCTATCCTGCGCAGAAGGTGTGGAAGTAGCTTGAGGAGGAAAGGCATAGATGGGTCTATACCAAGCTCACGGAGCTACTAGAGCATCCGTTGCGTCCGCCAAGGGATCCCTTGTCCTGTTCACAAAGATCTGCACCTTCCGATTGAGACGGGACGCTAACAGGTCCAAGTCCGGAGTACCCCATCTCAGACAAATCTGATGGAACACATCCAGGTGTAGGGACCACTCTACCTGGTCCAGCCGCAGACGACTGAGGTAGGCTGCCTGCCAATTTTCTACACCCGGAATGTGGACGGTGGAGACCACCGGCCCTGGGCTGAGAACAGCCACAGGAATCCTCCCCAGCCGGTCAGGCTGGCGTCCGCCGTGACCACCGTCCAATGGAGGGAGAGAAATTACTTCCCCCAAACGCAGGGCCGAAGCCTGCAGCCACCAGAGCAAGGGACCACCTCGAAGGTGGCCACCATGAGGCCCAGGACCCGCATGCAAAAGCGTAGGGACGACGATTTCTGGGACAACAGAGACCGAACCACAGACTAAAGCATCTGTCGCTTGAATGACGGGAGGAAAACCTTTGCCTCGGCTGCATCCAGGATCAGACCCAGATATTCCAAGCGGTTCGATGGGGTCAGTACCGACTTTGGCCGATTGATCACCCAGGCGAACTCCTCCAGAGTGTGCAAGGCGATCATCGCATTGTCCCTGAGGGCTGGAGCCGACTGCGCACAAGAGTAAGTCGTCCAGGTATGCCCCCACCGCGATGCCCCTCTGCCTCAGCAGAGCCAGAACCTGGGCCAGCAGCTTGGTGAAGACCCGAGGCGTAGAAGCCAGGCCAAACGGGAGAGCCACAAACTGGCAATGATGCTCTTTGATGTCGAGGAAAGCCAGAAAATCGCCCTGGTGCTGGGCCGCTAGCACATAGCGGACAGGCTCCATCCGGAATCTTCAAACACATATGAAGCGGTTGCGGGCCTTCGGGTCCAGGATCGGGTGGACCCCATCCTTCTTCGGGACCCCTTGACCAAGCAGGTCCTGCACTGCCCCAAAAAAGGGCCTGCAGCCTGCCCGCAGGCAGTTGCAAGTTGGAGGCGAAGAACCTGTCCGGAGGACGGGAACTAAATTCTATTATGTACCCCGGCGAGGTCACCTCACGCACCCAGCAGTCCAAAATGCGGTTAGTCCACCTGTCCGCAAACCCCAAGAGACGTCCCCCCACCCGAGAGGCGGGTGGGGGCAACCCTTCATGCGGAGGACTTGTTCTCTGGCTTGTCACACTTACGCTGCCAGGGACGCTCTTGTCCAACCTCGGGGGCCTTGGCGGGCTGTGAACCATTTAACAAGCTGCCATCGAAGGGATAGCGCACAGAGAAACGCTTGGGGAGGGGAAGGGAGCTCTGAGGCCATTCCCAATCTCTATAAACAAAACTTAGCCAGGTAAGACACATAGGGGCCACGCGGGCCGGTCTACCTCCTTTGAGGGCCCAGCCGCATCGTCCAATTTCAGGGTTTCACGCACTGAAGTGATCAGGGTGTTCACTAGTGCCTTCTCGTGTGCAGCAGTGGTCGCTGCAGACTCGTCCTCACTATCCTGAGCGTCTGGGACCTCGCCATCCGACAGCTCAAGGGGGGGTCCCCGTCACGGTGGAGCTCCCATTGGGGTCCGATTCCTCACCAGAGGAGGGGGCAGGGGCCGCTTTCTCGCGACCCCACAGCGACTTTACCCGGGAGACGAACGTCTCCACGACCGCCGAGAGAGTGTCCATAGGGAGCAGAGTCCCTGAAGCTCTGGCTGCAATCACAGGGAGGTCTGGCGGGGAAGCAACCGTATCGGCTGCCATAGTGTCACCCACCGTGGTAACATGCCACCTGACTGAGGCCCAAGTAGCAGGAGACGGGGCTGCACAGGGTTTGCTACAGAGGGGCACCCCGGAGGGACTCACCCCCTGCCCGCTCAACCGTCCAGGAGAGGAGCCGTGCCTGCTACTGCTGCCCACCGCTTGGTGGTGGGTCGTTTAAAGGCATGCTGTAAAAATCAGTTGCACCTTAAGCTGAACTCGCACGATTTCATTGCCGCATGTTAGTCCAGACTGCGAGGGCGATGTCAGACATCTGTGCAGGTTTCTGCACAGATGTCTATTGAACTCACACTCCGAAGTCGCCAGAAGTAGTACAGAAACTACTTTTGAGAATCAGTGCGGCGCCGCACCAATTTGAATGGTGCTGTTGCCGGGAATAGCCGCAGAGTTGGCATGCGATTTGCTAAAAGCAAGAAAACTGCCCCACTTTCCCAAGATTATTTACAGACCAGCTAGCTGTGTGACCATCTTATTGGGCAAATTGAAATAACCACAGGTGAATCCAGGCTGTCAGCAGGGAAGAAAGGCTGCTGCAGCAGGAAAGGGACAGCTGTTTCTAACTGTCAGTTCTTCACAATGCTCCATCACAGACAAGACTGATGCTTCTTTAAAGAACTAAAGGCAAAACTTTTTTTCTTTTTGGTTTTGGATAAAGTTGAGATGGATTATGGTTTTCATTGCTGTCTGTGGCCCTGTTAAGGAGATTCACCCTCTCCATTTGTCCTGTTTACCATGAGGATTAAAAGTTAAAGAAAACCCCAAATTTGGGGTTGTCACCAGTAATAGAGGGGAAATCTTCCAATGGGAACACTAGTTCTGGTGATCTGGGGGTCGACTCCCAAGGCATTTGCTTAATTTACAAGGATTTCTTCTCACTTCCCATTTGGCAATGGGACAGGAAGTGAAGGGAAATCTCCGAAATGATAAATGGAGAGAAAAAAAAAAACAAAAATCTGACGGGTTATAACCCTTTCTTGCTCTATCCAAAATTAACAAAAGTTTTCCCTATATTTCTACTTTAGGAAAACTCTGTCTGGCATCCCTCCATCATCATTTTGTCATCTCAGAGACGCTGTGAGTTGGAACAAACACAGGAAGGAAGAGAGGTTTGTGCATGCACACTAGTGATTCCTATCTGCAGAGTCCTCAAGTCCTGGACGGAGTACCTTGTAGTAGCCAAAAAAAAATAAGTAGCCAGTCACCAGAGCACAGCAAGATTACACTGTAAAGGTTAAATGGCAGTTAGGGCATACATAGTGCCACGCCTCCAGACAGACATAGCCCAAATAGAAAAAGGAAGGTTATTATAGCTGATAACCTCCTTAACAACGGCCAGTCAGCTAAGCTGCTTGTAAAGCAAGTACTGCACACAATAACTTCAGGTACATGAACAGGGAAAAAATCCCTGACACAGCAAGAGGCTGGGTATAGGATTGTGTATGTGGAGGTTTTCTATCAATTTATTTTTTTTATTTTTGTAGAAAGAGATGTACGTGTGTCTTTTCAATCTCACTGCGTAACAAGCGAGTCTTCAGAGGTGAAACACAACAGCTGCTGCTCTGGTCCTGAGAACGCTGCAAGAAATCCCCAAATAGACTGTCTTGACGTGAATAGTGGACACCCTCGCAGAGAGTACAATTATGTACAGTATAACAAAGAAATATCGCACTCCTTGGCTAACTGGAGAAACTTCCAAGATTTCCAACATCTACCCAGAATCTTCCAATAGCAGTTGATAAAAGAAAATCTTCCAATTCAAACAGAAGAATATATATTCGCTCTCTTCCATATTTTTTTTTAAGGACACCAAGTGAAACTGAGCAGGGGTGAGGTAGGAGGGGTGTACAGTCTCAGGGTGCTGGCCTATGGTTTTCTATGCACTTGTGTTTATTTCTCCCGTAATCAAGAAAACTTTTTTTTTCCCCATTAAAACATGACAGAATGCGTACTTCAAATCTGCAACTAATCAGTAGTTTGGTCAGCTGTTTTTTTTACATGCCAAGTTAACTATATAATGCTGCCAATACAAGAAAAAAAAAAAAAACAGAACCAAGTCAGAGATAAAGCTATTTTTTTACAACACACCTCATGCTGGTTTTTCTCCTCATCAAGATTCACCATGCTCCAGCCAACATTTTCTTCTCCATCAGACTCGCCTCCTTCTTTCTCAGATTCCTCATCTTCTTTCTCAAAGTCCTAGGAAAATGTCATACATACTGGTTAAAACCCTGCAAGTATAAGAGGACATAAAGCAGAAGCTAGGTAACTGGAGTCCCAATTAATTGCCTCATACCATTAAATCCTCTTGATCTTCTCGGTTCCCTGCCAGACCATAAGTTGGAATCTCCCCAAGTGTTCTGCAGAATTCAGATGTTGCATTGAACACAATGGACCCCTTCTTATCATCATCATCTTCTTCATCTTGACTCTTCTGAGAAGTCAGCTTTTTAACTATTGAAACAACCTTAAAAAGAGCAAACAGTGTAAAATAGAAAGTTCATCAAGTCCATTAATATGAAAAACTTTGCAAAAAGAAAAATTATGTACTTCAGCTCCATTCACAACAATGCAGTTTGCTTTTGAGTGTGTCTGCATTGCTTTAATGCTTTTTTTGGGGGCAAATTTAATGGCCAGATTTTTAAAAGGCGAAATGCTGTAAAATCGCTGTAAAAAACGCATTACCTGCTTTTCTGCAGCTTCTCCAACAAAGTCTAGCCAAAAAAGCACCGTTTCACGTTTCAAAAACAGTTCCTGACTCTTTCCCAAAACGCAGAGGCACACAAATGCAATGTGTTCCATAGGACCCTATGTTAAAAATAATGTCCTGAGTTTCTGCAAAAAGCATGAAAAAACGCATTGGTGTGAATGGAGCCTTAAAGTGAAAGTAAACGTAAAAAAAAAAAAAAAAAAAAAAAAAAAAAAATAGTAAGCCACTGGCAGGTAGAATTTTTATGACAGAAGACTTGACTCTTCAGTCAAACCCCCTCCATACCTGCCAATGTTTGTGGACACTGAGCCACACATGCGCAGCTCCGCTTACATTTATGGCAGGTTCTGTGCCTTGAGGATGTGACTGTGCACATGCGGGGGAGTGAAGTAATTTAAAGAGCCTGAGCCTGGAAAGAAGACTGAGAAGATGGAATCACCCCCAACAGAGGAGCATAGACACTGCAGTGTTTGAGAAGATCGCTTGCCAGGTAAGCTTGCCATTATGAGCGAATATGCTTGCTCTGCATACTAGCATGTTATGGCATAAAGCTCCTGGGAAATAGGTTTACATTTTTTTTTTTATTCTGCTTTAAAATCTGAAAATTCAAGCTTTTTCCCTCAAATCAGGGATACACAAAACTACAGCCAGCAGGCCAAACTTTGCCCACTGCAAGATTTTATCTGGCCCGCAGTGGATGCACCGGCCATAACCCTTCCACAGTCCCCAACGCAGGTTCCTTACCTCCCTTTATTGTGGTTGGTTGCTAGAACGCTGGGTGTCCAAAAAATGTATACACCACACTACATGATTAAAGGATAAAAAGCACAATTAACCACTTGCCAACGGCTCTCCTGTGTTATCCGACGTACCTGTACGTCTGTCCATGCATGTGGGATTGCAAGTGCTACACAGAGGCAGAATAGGGATCTATGTAAACAAGGCGGATCCGTGTTCTGACAAGGGACATGTCTGAGATCTGTGGTTCCCATGATCTCGGTCATGTCCCTGGCAACCCATTCCACCTACAGTTAGAACTGATGCGCTGAGCTGATGGAGGTGTGGCCGTAGCCTCTGAAACGTGTTCTGATTGGCCGACAACACAGATAGGCGTTGTTCCAGCTGACTGCATGGCTTTCTGACGTGAAGACACCGGCGGCTCCCTCTTCCTCACACTTTCTGGGGGATTCAGTACCAGGGATCCAGCCACGGACCGTCAGAACCTCCAGCGGCTCAGCCGAGCGCCGCTCCAGATATGAATCTTGTACACCTCACCATGTGAGTGCATTTTATATAGTTTTTAATACCTTAATGTCCAAATAAACCCTGCTGCACTAGTACAGTCTGGCGCTTTTGTTTTTTCTTCCCAACCCCTTGATCGCCCTCCAGTGTTAACTTCCCTGCCAGTGTCATTTTTACATTGATCAGTGCATTTTTAGAACACTGATCAATGTTAGAACGTCAATTGAGGTCGGGGTTGGGGGGGGATCCAGATCACCGCCATTACCAGTAAAATAAACAAATTAAATTCTATAAATCTATCCCGTAGTTTGTAGACACGATAATGTTTGCACAAACCAATATATGACTATTGTGATTTATTGTTTAACAAAAATATGTAGAATGCATATTGGCCTAAACTGAAAAAATTAGTTTTTTTATATTTTTTTTTTGGATATGTATTATAACAGAAAGCAAAATAACTTTTTAGAACTGTCTGTCTTTGTTGTTTACAGCGCAAAAAATAAAAACTGCTGGAGGTGATCAAATACCACCAAAAGAAATCTCTATTTGTGGGGGAAAAAAAAAGGCGTCAAATTTTGTTTGGGTACAGCGGCCGCATGACCGCCCAATTGTCAGTTAAAGTGACGCAGTGGCGTATTGCAAAAAATGGCCTGGTCAGGAAGTGGGTAAATCCTTCCGGGGCTTAAGTGGTTAACCCCCTGCTCATCTGCCCCACCAATTTAGCCCCCTGCTCATTTGCCACCACTGTAACCCTCTGCACCACCGCTGAACTCCCTTCTAATTTCTCCCACCAGTGTACCGCCTGCACATCTGCCACACTGCTGTCCCCCTCTTCACATCTGCCCCACCACTGTACCCTCCTGCTCTTCTGTCCCACTGCTGAAGCCCCTTCTCACCTGTTCCAACACTGACCCCCCCTGCTGTGCCCCCTACTCATCTGCCCCACAGCTGTACCTCCCTGCTCATCTGCCCCACTGCTGTAACCCCCCTGCTCATCTGCCCCACTCTGTAAACCCCCCCCACTCATCTGCCCCACCGATGTACCCCCCTGCTCATCTGCCCCACCGCTGTACCCTGTTCTCATCTGTGATATGTGCGATATGCAGAGCAGTGCAGGGAAGCCATAGTCATAGCTACATGTCCTGGCACACTCATCCCCGCTGATCCGCCTCTCACATCCAGTCTAGATGCTTGTATGTGACATCCCATACAAGCATCTGGAAGGGATGCACAGTGATGAGCTTAGGTCAGGGGCAGTGGACCTGTGTGCAAGATCATAAGTTGGGCGCTCCCACCGGAGAAAAAAGTGCAGTGCGCTGTGCACCACAGGAAAAATAGGGTGTGATGTTCATTGCGCTGAAAACTGGCTTTGGATTAAAGTGCCGCAGAGTGCAGGGGTCAGGAGTAAGTTACCCAGAGTTCAGGAGTTGGGTGTAGGTGATGCAGAAGTTGGTAGTAGTAGATGACGCAGGGCTGAGGGGTCAGTAGTAAGTGACATATACACACACAATTATATATATTTCAACAAAGTTCCCAGAAGCTCAACAGTAATTCCACAAACTGTCACCTGATTGTGGTTTTCTCAATCACAGTAAAATCCCTTTGAGATTGGTAGTGGCAACCAAGCAAGTCATCTTCCTCCAGATGGTGGGAGAGGCTAGCAGGACTGATTGACTTTAGTCATTCTCCTGGAAACAGGGACTGCCCCTAGCACAACTGCTCCCAATCTCTTCCCCATGACAAGAGCTGGATGGAACTGCGAGCGATAATTGCAGCTACAGCAAATAGAGAACCAATGTTTCCCATTTTGTACAATGTTTGGGGGGGGGGGGGTCTAGACGCCACATCTCTCCATAAAGAGGATCTGTCAAGCAGTATTTTTATTACAAGGGATGCTTACATTCCTTGTAATAGGAATAAAAGCGATTAAAAAAAAAAAAAAAAAAAAAAAAAAAAAAAAAAAAAAAATCTACTTCGACGACACAGGTATTTAATTGTTTTCTCTTTAGACCTAAAAAAAGATGAACGGCATTTTAGGGAAAGAGACTCAAGTAACTGCCTGTGTCGTGGGTGGGGAAAAAAACACCAAACATGACGAACAATGCTTGACTCGATCGACAATGTCCCACCTCCCAACGATGGTCACTCCTGACAGGGACCCTCCCCGACACACACAAAAAACTATTTAACAGCAAGACGGAACAGGTGAGGACTTCCACCGTCGTATTGGGTTACCAGTTCTACTTCGATCAAAAACAACACCCCCACATAAGTAAAAACGTAGTTGATGAAATTCATATTGACTTCTAAAACAGTAGGTAAATAAAATAAAAAAAAAAAAAAAAAAAAAAAAAAAAAAAAAAAAAAAA
>BLSH010325916.1:50328-76096 GCA_018402905.1 Glandirana rugosa | reverse complement strand
TAATTCCACAAACTGTCACCTGATTGTGGTTTTCTCAATCACAGTAAAATCCCTTTGAGATTGGTAGTGGCAACCAAGCAAGTCATCTTCCTCCAGATGGTGGGAGAGGCTAGCAGGACTGATTGACTTTAGTCATTCTCCTGGAAACAGGGACTGCCCCTAGCACAACTGCTCCCAATCTCTTCCCCATGACAAGAGCTGGATGGAACTGCGAGCGATAATTGCAGCTACAGCAAATAGAGAACCAATGTTTCCCATTTTGTACAATGTTTGGGGGGGGGGGGGTCTAGACGCCACATCTCTCCATAAAGAGGATCTGTCAAGCAGTATTTTTATTACAAGGGATGCTTACATTCCTTGTAATAGGAATAAAAGCGATTAAAAAAAAAAAAAAAAAAAAAAAAAAAAAAAAAAAAAAAATAAAATAAATGGATGACAAAATCTTCAGTTATACTTAAAGTAGTTGATGCAAAAATGAATACACCCCCACAACAAAAACTAGCTTCATCTTGACCATTGGGTTATGCTGCCACCTTCAGGAGTGGACAAGGCAGAACGACAATTTATCAAAAAACACACACAGCCCCTCCCAGGGACAGTCCTCACTGGTAGCAACCCTCCACCCTGTAACAGCTAGCTCAGTTCGTAACAAGCAGTACAAACCACAAAAAAAGGGGTGGGTGCTGTGTCCGTCAATGAACTCAGAGAAAGGGATTTTACGGCAAGTAGAAAAAAATCCAGATTTCTCTTTTGTTAATTTATGGACACAGCAGCTTCATCTTGACGTTCCAAAGCAGTGTCAAAACGAGGGGTGGGTAAACGTACACAACAAACCTTCACCCAACAGAACCCTCTGTGAGGACCCAGAATATACACCTCAGACAGCTGCTTGCAAAACCTTGCGGGCCAAAAGCTGCATCCGGGGATGCCAAAACATCAACTTTGTAAAATTTGTAAAAAAAAAAAAAAAAAAAAAAAAAAAGTGCACGGATGACCATGTAGCCGCCTTGCACACCTGAGACACAGATGCCTGATGTCAGAAAGCCCAGGAAGTGCTAATCGCCCTGGTAGAATGAGCCGTGACCGGGAAAGGAGGTTCTACACCCCTAACAGCATAGGCTTGCGTCACAGTTTGTCTAATCCAACATGAAATAGCGACCGACGAGGCCGCCAGGCCCTTATGTGGACCATCCACCACCACAGAGGGTCCGACCTCCGAAAGGGGGACGTGGCCACCAGGTACGCCCGCAGAGCCACCCCCTTAGGAGGATATGGGCGCGGGCACAAAGATGGGAGGAAAATGTTCTCATTGAGCTGAAACAATGACACCACCTTCGGGTGAAAAGAAGGTGACGGGTGCAAGACCGCCTTATCCTTGTGTAGGACCAAATACGGAGACCTACAAGACACAGCTGCCAACTCCAACACTCGCCGGGCGGAAGTAATAGCTACAAGGAAAGCCACCTTTTGTGAGAGTAAAAGCAACAAGATTTCCCCAATATTCTCAAATGGTGACTTCTGAAGCACCGAGAGGACCAGATTAAGGTCCCATGGCGCCGGGGGGGGGATGCACCTGGGGAGAGGCATGCCGCACCCCCTGTACGAAGGTACAGATAAAGGAATGCATAGCCAGCTGAAAAAAGATCGCCAAAGCAGAGATCTGACCCTTGATCGTGCTCAACACCAGCTTCTGGTCGAGCCCCCTCTGCAGAAATGCCAGGACCCTAGATACCAAAAAGGAGCGGGGATTCCACCCCCATCCTCACACCAGGAGATGCAAGCCCTCCAGGTGCGGTGCTATATCTTCCGGGAAGTGGCCTTACATGCTTTAAGGATGGTAGGGATCACAGAGGCTGATACACCCCGATCCTTCAACACCTGCCATTCAATAGCCAGGCCGTTAAAGGCAGAGGGGGTAAAGCAGGATGCAATATGGGCCCCTGGGACAGTAGGTCCTCGCGTAGCGGGAGTTGCCAAGGGGCATCCACCACCAGCCGTACCACGTCGGCATACCAAGGACGCCGCGGCCAATCTGGAGCTACAAGAATGGCCAGGATTCCTTCTGCCTCTATTCTGGGTAACAGCCATGGAAGAAGCTTGAGAAGAGGAAATGAATAGGATGAGCCAATACATAACCCATGGAGGCAACAGAGCATCCGCCGTGTCCGCCAAAGTATCCCTTGTTCTGCTCACGAAGGTCTGCACCTTCCGATTGATTTGAGACGCTAGCAGATCCACGTCTGGCGTGCCCCATCGCAGACAAATCTGACGGAATACATCCGGGTGCAGGGACCACTCTCCCTGATACGGCGTCTGGCGGCTGAGGTAGTCCGCCTGCCAGTTTTCTACGCCCGGAATGCGAATGGCGGAAATCGCCGGCACATGAAGTTCGGCCCACCGCAGAATGTGAGCCACTTCCATGGCCGCAGTCGAGCTTCTTGTCCCGCCCTGATAATTCACGTACGCCACAGCTTTGTCCGATTTAATCCTGACAGGGTGCCCATGCAGCTGCCTCGTCCACTGGGAGAGGCAGCACTTGATGGCACGAAGTTCCAGGACATTGATCGGGAGACGCGACTCCTCCAGTGACCAGCGTCCCTGGGCCGACAGTACCCCCAGAACTGCTCCCTAGCCGGTCAGGCTGCCATCCGTCATAACCACCGTCTAATGAAGGGGGAGGAACGACTTCACCAGCCGAAGGGCGGGGGCCCGCAACCACCAGAGCAGTGAAGTCCTGGTCTGGCGGTCTACCCGGATCAACCAATCCAGGGACGAGGGGGATTTGTCCCACTTTGAAAGGATCTCCCGCTGCAGAGCACGGGTGTGACACTGGGTATAGGGAAACGCCTCGAAGGTGGCTACCATGAGACCCAGGACCCACATGCAAAAGCTCAGGGATGACCATTTCTAGGACAGCACGACACGAACAGTCGACTGAAGCGCCTGCAGCTTGGTCGGTGAAAGGAAAACCTTCGCCTGGGCAGAATCGAGAATCAGGCTATTATATTCCAATTGGTGAGACGGGGTCCCTCAGGGCTGAAACAGCTGAGGGCTTTGGAGGCCCAATATCGGCCGGACCCCATCCTTTTTCGGAACCACAAACAGGTTGGAATAAAACTCCCGAAATCGTTCCGAGACCGGGACGGGAACCACGACCCCCAGGCGAAGTAGATCCTGCACCACCCCCAGCAAAGTCTGCAGCCGGCCCGGGGGGGGAGCCACATATTTGAGGCAAAGAACCTGTCCGGAGGGCGGGAACAAAATTCTATTTTGTACCCTGACAAAATCAACTCGTGCGCTCAGCGGTCGGAAATGTGGGAAGTCCACCGGTCCGCAAACCCACGAAGGACGGGTGGGGGCAACCCTTCATGCTGAGGAAGGCTTGTCACGCTTGCGCTGCCAGGGACGCTTCTGTCCACCCGCGGAAGCCTTGGCGGGCTGGGAGCCCTCGCTTGAGCGGGACGTACGAAAAAGCCTCTTCTGGGGCCTGCGGCAGGGTTCCTTACTCCTCTTGGTCTCCAGAAGAAAGGTGCGCTTCCCACCGGTGAGATCCCTGATAATCTCATCCAGGGTAGCTCCAAAGCCCACCCTGAAAAGGCAAGTCTGCCAGGGCCTTCTTAGAGGTTTGGTCCGGCGACCAACATTTCAGCCAGAGCAAACGCCTGACAACCACAGAAGACACAGACAACTTGAATATCAGGGGGGCCGTATCCAAAGCTGCGTCACACACATATTTAAGCCCTTGGACGAGCTGGTCAGAGAGCTCCACATAGGTCGGAGGAGCCTGCTCATTGCTCAATTCCCGGTGCAATAGCTTCACCCATTCCGTGAGCTGCCTTGCGTCCTGCCTGCTTGTCCTGTGTTGCTGTGTCTCTGTGCCACGAGGGGACCGGTGCCAGCCTCAGCTCGGAAGCAGCCCCTCCCCTGCACACAGGAAGCTTGACCGCATGTCTAGGCTACAAGAAAATGGGCGCCGAGCACACCAGGCAACTGGTCACCGCAAAATGACAGCCGCGGCTACCACAAAATGGGCGCCGATCTTGGCTACCGCAAAATGGCGGCCGCCGGCAATGGTGGCGATCGTAGCATGAGACAGGGAGGTGCAACCAAACCCCAGACATCATAGGAGGGACCCCAGCAGCAGCGCAGCAAACGGGGGGTAGACATGCCCACCGACCTAACACCCCAGGGGGTACCTGCCTGCTGCCCCCATACCCCAGCAGGGGTGGGGGGGGGCATACTTACCCATCCAGTCGGGAGGTAGCGGGTATCCCACCCGAGGCAGATCCGCCAACCCATCCATTCCGGGGGACCTCTGGCGTCCGGTCATACGTGCTCCTGTGGAACGTTCAACCCGACCGCCCCATCCGGTTAGGGGCCTGTCGCGGCCGACCCAGTGCGGAGCTAAGGTTTGCGCGCGTTCGCCGGCCGGGCTGGGGAGACTACCAGGGTCTATCATATCCAGCTTGTCACCCAGCCCAGCAATTGATTGCAGTCTTCACTCACAGCAGGAGTGCAACCAGGAGGAACCACAGGTCCCAGCAGGGAGCCAGGTCCTTACTCCTTAACTAGGCAGAAAAAAACTGAGCTAGCTGTTACAGGGTGGAAGGTTGCTACCAGTGAGGACTGTCCCTGGGAGGGGCTGTGTTTGTTTTTTGATAACTTGTTATACTGCATATACCATATATTTTATTAAGAACTTACCGTAAAATCCTTTTCTCAGTTCATTGACAGACGCAGCCTCTATTCATGACACGTGGGGTTTATGCACATCCTACTAGGAGTAGACTAGGCAAAAGAAAAAAAGCAAGCTGGCCCCTCCCAGGGGGCCGCCCTCACTCAGCATATAACCCCCCAGCTCTGCATAACATATCAGTTGGTAACAAGCCGTACAAACCCAACACAGAGGGGTGGGTGCTGCGTCTGTCAATGAACTCAGAGAAAAGGATTTAATGATAAGTTCTTAATAAAATCCTATTTTCTCTTACGTTCATTGACAGACGCAGCCTCTATTCATGACACGTGGGGACGTCCCAAAGCACTGCCAAACAAGAGGGGTGGGTAAACAATAACAACTGTACCCAACAGAATCCTTTCAGGAGGTGCCAGCCGCGTCTACACCGCCGCCTGCAAAACTTTGCGGCCAAAAGCAGCATCCGCAGATGCCGACACATCAGCTTTGTAAAATTTAACAAGAGTGTGCACCGAGGCCCATCTAGCCGCCTTGCACACTTGAGACACCGAGACTTGGTGTCTGAAAGCCCAGGAAGTGCCAATCGCCCTGGTGATGGAGAAGGGCGCAGCACCTCCTTATCCTTATGAAGGACCAAGTAGGGAGACCTACACGACAAAGCCGCCATCTCAGACACCCGCCTAGCGGATGTAATGGACACCAAAAAACCCACCTTTTGTGACAGAAATTGTAAGGGAATATCCCTAATTTTCTCATATGGCAGTTTCTGCAGTACAGAAAGTACTAAATTTAAAACCCACGTTGCCAACGGCGACCGTATCTGAGGAGCTACAGGACGTACACCCTGTACAAATATATGTATCAAAGAATGCGTAGCTAAAGGACGTTGAAAAAATTGCCGTAGCCGAAATCTGACCCTTGAGTGTACTCAAAGCCAAATTGTTATTCAGGCCTTGCTGCAAGAAGACCAGCACCCGGGATATAGAGAAAAAGCGGGGGTTCCAACCCCCCACCTCACACCAGGCAATATAAGCCTTCCAGGTGCGATGATATATCTTGCGCGACGTACACTTACGCGCCTTAAAGCGGAGTTCCACCCTAAAGTGGAACTCCCGCTGGTTGGATTCCTCCCCCCCTCAGGTGTCACATTTGGCACCTTTCGGGGGGGAGGGGGAAGAGGACACCTGTCTTTAGACAGGTGTCCTTTTCCACACTTCCGGGAGTTCTGGCCGGCGGACGCGGCAGATGACGTCAGAAGCCGGCTCCCTCCTCCCTGCTCGCTCTGCTACTGGCCGCCTGGCCAGTAGCAGAGCATGGCAGAGCTCGCGCATGCGCGGTAAGGTGCCCGGCGTGAAGCTGTACTGCTTACACGTCCGGGTTCCCTTACCCGCGATGGAAGCGGCTGCACCCGTCCCCCGATCCGAAGATCGGCGGCGGGTGCCGACATCGCTGGAGTCCAGGACAGGTAAGTGTCCTAATATTAAAAGTCAGCAGCTACTGTATGTGTAGCTGCTGACTTTTAATTTTTTTTTTTAGCCCGGACCTCCGCTTTAAGCATGGTAGGGAACACGGAGTCAGAAACGCCCCTATCCCTCAGCACCTGGGACTCAATAGCCAAGCCGTCAAAGCCAGCGAGGGTAAAGCAGCGTTGCAGGATGGGTCCCTGTGACAGCAGATCTTTGCAAAGCGGGAGCCGCCAGGGAACGTCTGTTACAATCCGCACCACGTTGGCGTACCAAGGGCGCCGAGGCCAATCTGGAGCCACCAGGATTGTCGGGATTCCCTCCGCTTCTATCCTGCGCAGGAGCCGTGGTAGAAGCTTGAGAGGAGGAAAGGCGTACAGAAGCCTGTATCGGGACCAAGGTGCGACTAGTGCTTCCGTGGCGGCCGCCAACAGATCCCTTGTCCTGCACACAAAGGTCTGCACCTTGTGACTGAACCTGGACGCCATTAAGTCCACGTCTGGCGTGCCCCGCCGCAAATCTGGAGGAACACTTCTGGATGCAGAGACCATTCCCCCTGATCCAGAGTCTGGCGACTGAGAAAGTCCGCTTGCCAGTTTTCTACGCCCGGGATGTAGATGGCGGAGATTGCCGGCACGTGAAGTTCTGCCCACCTCAGAATGTGGGCCGCCTCCACAGCTGCTGCCGAGCTCCTTGTTCCGCCCTGATGGTTCACGTACGCCACCGCCGTGGCGTTGTCCGACTGAACCCGAACCGGGAGGCCACGCAGCCTTGCCGACCAGTGGGAGAGACCGAGCCTGATTGCCCTCAGCTCCAGCACATTTATTGGAAGGCGCGATTCCTGCGTTGACCAACGGCCCTGAGCAGACAACTGCCCCAGGACCCCTCCCCAGCCCGATAGGCTGGCATCCATCGTGACTATCAACTAATTCAGGGGAAGGAACGACTTTCCCAAGGTCAATGACCCCCTGGTTTGATGATCCAAATTGATCAGCTGGTCCAGAGACAACGGAGACTTGTCCCACCGTAACAGGATCGCTCGCTGCAGGAGCCGAGTGTGACTCTGGGCGTACGGTATCGCCTCGAAGGCCGAGACCATGAGCCCAAACACCCGCATACAGAGCCGTAAGGAGGACCACCGACGTAACGGCAGGGATCGCACCGCTGCTTGTAGCGTTAGCAACTTGGCCGGAGGTAGGAACACCTTCACCTGCTCCGTGTCCAATATTAGACACAGATATTCCAGACGACAGGACAGGGTCAATGTCAACTTCTGCAGGTTGATCAGCCAGCTGAAGTCTCTCATCGAGGCCATGGTGCTAGCAACATTGTCCTCCAGAGCTGAAGTTGACTCCGCTCGCAGGAGCAGATCGCTACCACAGCAATGCCTCTCTGCCTCAATAGAGCCAGCACCAGAGCCAACAGCTTGGTAAAGCCCCGAGGAGCCGAGGCCAGACCAAAGGGAAGTGCCACAAATTGGTAATGTAGATCCCCTACCGCAAAGCGCAGGAAACGCTGATGCCGGAGACAAATGGGAACATGAAGATAAGCGTCCCTGATGTCCAGAGACGCCATGAAGTCCCCTTGGTGAAGGGAGGTCACGACCGAACAGACTGGTTCCATCCTGAATTTCCGTGCTCTCACAAAGTGATTGAGCGCTTTCAGGTCCAGAACGGGCCTGACCCCACCTCTTTTGGGCACCACAAAGAGGTTCGAATAGAAGCCGTGGAACCTTTCCGACGGTGGGACCGGTGCAATTACTCCTTGTTCGGACAGCGTCTGAACAGCCCCCAGCAGAGCTTCCCGACGCCCTGTAGGGAGCCTCAAGTTTGATGGGGAAAAACCTGTCTGGGGGTAAAGTACTGAACTCTATCCTGTACCCGGAGGACACCACTTCCCGCATCCACATATATCGGAGATGTGAGCGGTCCACCGCTCTGCGAACCCCAGAAGCCGGCCCCCACCCGAGAGTCAGGCGGGGACAACCCATCATGCGGAGAACTTGTCCTCCGTCTTTTTGGGCTTGCGCTGCCAGGGCCGCTTGCCGGACCGTGGCAGACTTGCCGGGCCGTGAGCCCTTAACCGCTGAACCGGGCGGACGAAAAAACGCTTCTGGCCCTAAGATGAAGGCCCCGGCTTACGGCGGTAATCCCGCCGCTTGGGTTCTGGAAGAAAAGTACTCTTCCCCCCGGGTGAAATCCTAAATTTCATCCAGTTGCGCCCCGAAAAGACGACCACCCCGAAAAAGGGAGGTCCGTGAGGCCCTTTTTGGATGCGAGGTCACCAGAACAACACCGCAACCCCAATAACCGTCTGATAATGACTGCAAAAACAGACATCTTTGACAGCATAGGGAGCAGGTCCAAAGCTGCATCACACAGGTAACGGAGACCCTGCACCAGGCGGTCTGCCCGCTGCAAAGCCTCAGGGGAGCACCTGCAGCCCAAATCGTGCAACCCCGTCACACATTCTGTGAGCGACTGGGCCACCATGGCCAACGCCAGAGCCGGCCTCATGGCTGCCCCCCACCACCAAGAACAATGCCTTGGAAACCGCCTCCGTCCGTCTATCGGCCGGATCCTTAAAGGATGGTCATCGCCTTATTCAGGCGAGCAACCGGAGGGTCCACTGCGGGGGATGCCCACTTCTTCAAAAGTCTGTCCTCAGAAGGATAGCGCACAGAGGAACGTTTGGGCAGTGAAAAGGAATTCTGCGGACGCTGCCATTCCTTGTACACCAGCTGGTCAAAAAAAATATGGACATAAGGAAACAACTTACGGGTCCGTGTCGGTTTAAAAGACCCATAAACGTAGGTAGGCTCTTGCGACTCCCCAGGCTGATCCAGTCGCAACGACTCACGGATGTCGGTGATCAGGGAGGCCACTAACGCCCTTTCGCGCGCCACTGAGGCCCCCTGGTGCTCCTCACCGTCTGAGGGCTCCGATTCACCATCCGAAAGCTCCATGGGGGTCCCTGTGACCATAGAGCCCCCTTCCGGTTCAGATTCCTCCTCAGAAGGAGGAGGGGGTGGACGCTTTTTAGTCACCCCCCTTGGCACGGCTAGGTACCCCCCGGGCGAAAAACTCTCAAAAAACGGATGTTAGCTGATCCAGGGGAACCAGAGGTCCCAGCGCAGCTTGCGCTTCTGCGGAACCCTCCAGAGAAGAACCCGCAGGTTCAGCCGCCATTGAACCACCGGAACACTTTGAAGGCCTATGGGCCATGACACCCCCACAATGCTGCCCCACAGAGCGACCAGGATATGCCCAAGAGGACTCTGCACCGCCGCCACAGACACCCCAGGGAAAAGTCAGCTATACTTGCTGTTCTGTATGCCCTCCACAGTCACTGTAGGTGTGCTGTCCGCCACTGCCAAGCTGCTGCCGCTGTGTGTGCACCGCTGATAAGGAAGAGGAAACGGCACCGACACACAGGTTTTCTATCAGTGGGACATACCAAAAATGGTAACCGAGCGGTCACAAGAGGCCAAACAAGCCATTAAAATGGCCGCGGCTACGGCAAAATGGCCGCCAGGCGCGGCTCAGGAAAATTGGCGGCGATACACCGTGACGAAACGCCGCATGGCGGTACCGTTAGCGCGGGGGGTGCGGGGGAATAAGAAAAACTTGACCCCAGGACCCTCCACTGGAATTATGGTACCGCTAGTCGCGCCCCCTTCGCATCCGGTTGGGGGGGGAGAAGGGGGGTGTCACTCACCCTTCCCGACGATGGCAGCGGGTAGCCACCCGGTAGCAGACCTTCCTCCCTTTAGGTGGAGAGGGATGCTGCAGGCCAGAAACGCCCCTGGACGCAAGTCACTCGGATGTAAGTGGGGTTCACCCACTAACCACCCCCCCCGCACAGAACGGGTACGTTGCGGCAGACCCCGCTAAGGGTAGCTCGCATCCATCGGCCGTGCTGGGGAAATTTCAGGATTTGAGATATCCTCTATGCCTCAGCCGGCTACTTGATAGCAGTCTTCATCAGATAGCTTGAGAAAAGCAAAAAAGAAAAAAAATGGGGAGCCGCAGATCCCATAAGGGAGCCAGGTCTAACTACGACCTCTTTTAAAGCCTGGATGCTGGATGGAGACATTCACAGAGTGGTCTTTAACTCACTCCTTTGTGTTGTCTTGGCTGTGTGCTTAGGATTGTTGTCACATTGGAAGGTGAACCTTCGGCCCAGTTTGAGGTCCTGAGCACTGTGGAACAGGTTTCCATTGACGAGATCTCTGTACTTTGGTCAAGGTCGGGGGAAAGCTTAATGGAACAGTCTCCCAGTCTCTGCTGCTGAAAAGCACTCCCACAGCATGATGCGGCCACCACCATGCTTCACTGTTGGGATGGTATTGGGCAGATGATGACCGATGCTTGGTTTCCTCCAGACATAACATTTAAAATTGAGGCCTAACCATTTAATCTTGGTTTCATCAGACCAGAGTCAGAGTCCTTCGGGTGTTTTTTTTTTTTTGCTAACTCCCAAGCGGGCTTTCATGCATTTTGCACATTCTGCCATAAAGCCCAGATCAGTGGGAAATGCAGTGGTTGTCCTTCTGGAACTTTATCCCATCTCCGCACACAATCTCTGGAGCTCAGAGAGACCATCGGGTTCTTTGTCATCTCTCTTGCCAATGCTTTTCTCCCCGATTGTTTCATTTGGCCAGCTCTTGGAAGTATCCTGATAGTGCCAAACATCTTCCATTTAAAAATGGAGGCCTCTCTCTGTAACACTTGTTTTAAAATAATAAAGATATTGAAACACAAAAAAACAAAAAACAAAGCAACTCTATGCGCAGACCATTGGGAACTCCATTTGAAAGTAATTCATAGGTGGTATTACACACCCTACATACTATCTAAAATCTCCACAGATAACACAGACAAATGTTGGAGGAATTGTGACACCATTGGATCATTAATACACATTCTATGGTATTGCAAATCCCTTAAATCATATTGGAACCAGGTTTTCAAATTGATATCTGAAGTTAATACCTCACAAATAACACCTTCACCCGAACAAGCCCTCCTCCACATCCTTTCCAACAAGATCAACACCAACACCAGACCAATAATCATCCACATCCTCCTCTCAGCAAAAATAATTATGAGAAAATGGGGCTCACACGACACACCAAACTTCTCGGAATTGGTCACAGAAATTAATAGATGCTGTTCTCTAGAATACACTTTCGCAATCAAAAACGACACGATCACCAAATTTAACATCTGGAACTCGTGGCACGCACACTCACTATACACTAAAGTTTGAACCAATGTAAAGGAAGAATAAGAGTCTAACTCATTCACCACCATACAATTCACCCTTTCAAAAACTCAGATCACTCCTCATCCACGGAGCATCGCAAGGACATTTAGCCCTTCCTCCTCCAAGTCCACAGTTTGCTCTCAATAGGGGTGGCATGGAGGAGGATGTTGGGCACAGTTTCCTAAGCATATCTACCACCCAGATAGTGATACTCCATTCACGATCATTAACCCCCAACCCTCAACTACTAAAACACTCAAATACTGCAATAAACTTATACTCACCTCAAAATACTATATGGTCTAATGTGCTACAATGAAAAGAAACTGTTTTATACACCATGCAATGTCTGATTTGAACACTGTCTGCATTTAACAACAATGTATGATACTTTGTTCGTATTTCCTTCTGTAACACTTGTTTTAAAATAATAAAGATATTGAAACATAAAAATGGAGGCCACTGTGCTTTTGGGAACCTTCAGTGCAGCAGATTTTTTTTGTAGCCTTCCCCAGATCTGTGCCTTGCAATAATCTTGTCTGAGCTCTGCAGGCAGTTCCTTTGACTTCATGGTTTTTGCTCTGATAAAGTATGCATTGTGAGCATTGAGGCCTTTTATAGAGAGGTGTTTGTGAATTTCTGAATGAATCATGTCCAATCAATTTCATTAAGTGGACTCCAATCAAGATGTAGAAACATCTCAGCAACGATCACAGGAAAAGGGAGGCATTGAGCTAAATTTCAAATGTTCTGAATCCTTATGCCAATGTGATATTTCAGTTTTTCCTACATTTCCAAAATTCTGTCTTCACTTTGTTATTATGGGATACTGAGTGTAGATTAGTGAGAAAAACCAATGGATTCTGTAGTATTAGGCTACAACATAAAATAAGTGAAGGGGGTCTGAATACTTTATAAATGCTAAACATTTCTTTTTTTTTATTATTATTAATATATATTACAGTTTTAGTACAATTTTGTATGTTGACTAATGCCTTGTTAAATTGGATAGTATGTGGCCCTGAAATGTGGATATGATAGAGAAAACTTAAATAGACCAGGCCACCTTCTTACATTGCTTCATGACCCAGTTCTGATGCTCCCTGACAAGTATATGGCTATGCAGCCCCATGTGCAAAAAACTGAAGTATTCAGACATCTTTCTATCGGAGCCAACATTAACTTTTTCAGCAATTTCAGCTACAGTAGCACTTCTATTGGTTCAGACTACACAGGTGTGTAAAACTTCACTCTCCACACGCATTAGTGAGCTTTGGCCACCAATAACCCTGTCGCCGGTTTCCTTTCTTGAACCACTTTCCACAAGACCTGCAGTTTAGGAACTGCTCTGACCCAGCGATCTAGCTATTAAAATTTGGCACTAGTCAAATGTTGCTCAAGTCCTTAGGCTTGCCCATTTTTTCGGCTTTAAACAGATCAACTTCAGAAACATGTTCACTTGCCTGCCTAATATTGTATGTCCCACACACTTTCAAATGCCATCGTAACAGGATCAGTGTTATTCACTTTATATTTCAGTGTCCATAATGTTATGGCTGACTTATGGTAACACACACAAACACCAAACCATCTTTTTCAGTGAAAAAAGAGGTTTATTGGGTAACTATACTAAAAAGTCACATATTAAGAATTAAAATTTGGAGCCATTTGCGGCTACAGCATGAAATCGTTTATCAGTGATGAGCATGGGCACAGACAATTTGCCTCCCTCTGCCCTTGATCTTGAAGCAGGGAACTAAAATGCACAATTCCTGGCTTTTTGGTTTAGGAAATCTGCTAATTTGAATATGAGCAGCCCTCACAACTACAGAAACAGTAATATGTACATCAGTTACAATCACATAAATCAGGGATATGCAATTAGCGGACCTCCAGCTGTTGCTGAACTACAAGTCCCATGAGGCATAGCAAGGCTGTGACAACCACAAGCATGACACCCAGAGGCAGAGGCATGATGGAACTTGTAGTTTTACAACATCTGGAGGTCCGCTAATTGCTTATCCCTGACATAAATCATAAACATCCAATACTTTCCATAAAGCAGACCTATCATAGCAAATATTGTGCCTGCATACCTTCTCAGTACCATCCTTCTGCTGCTGCAGCTGTTTTAGACGTCTATTTTTTTCCAGCTGTTTTTCTAACTCCGTCTCCAATTCATCTTCTTCCAAAGCAAATGGTGAGTCGGGAATTATCTCTGGAAAAGTAAGCATGGTTCAAACCTTTTGTTAGGGGAAACACAGAAATAGGATTTTTTTTTTTCTACTTCCCGTCAAATCCCATTATTGAAGCACACAGAGACCTAGGCATTCTGTGCCTACAGGAGAATTGGACTACCGGCCAAAAAAAAAAAATTGTAGGCCAGCCCAAGATGACCTCCAATGAACTGCAAAATAATTTTACAGCAAGTACAAAAACAGAAAACCTTTTTATTTCTCACCCATTGAAGGTCACACAATTTCTGATACAGTTAGTAACGAATGAAGCCATCACATCTAAGAATTGGTAACCTGCAATATAATAAAGGTTTGCTTTTGGGTTTTATACTGCTTTAAAGTAGAACTACAGGGAAAACTTGTTTTTTCATTTTGGATAGAGCAAGGTTGGGTTATAACCCGTCAGATTTTTTTTTTTCGCCATCTGTGTACCATTTTGGAGATTTCCCTTCACTTCTTGACCCATAGCCAAACAGGAAGTGGGAGGAAATCCCTGCAAATTAAAGGAATTTCCTGGGGACCCCAGCTCATGAGAACTAACATACCCATTGGAAGTTTTCACCTCTATTACTTTTCTGGGGACAACCCAAAATTTTTATTTTTTTTACTTTCAATGATAATGGTTAACAGGACAAATTGAGAGGGTGAATCTCCTTAACGGGGGCTCAGACAGCAAGACTGACAATCATTCTAATACCTCTCCACTGTCCAAAACAAAGAAAGGTGGTTTGCCTTTAGTTATACTTTAAGGTAAATATGCTGTGAACCCTTGTATTGAGTAACTATTGTGATTACCCTTGTCTACAGGTGACATTTTGTAGTGCTGAAAGCGAAGACCAGAGCCATTGAGGTTCTGCAGGCAGTAAACCCTTTGGGGAGAGGTTGGCTACTTGAATTCATTATGCCTGCACTCTTTCCAGGGTGTCTCCCGAGTGTGCCACAATGGGGATGCCAGAAAAAGGCACAGTGACAGTGGGACTGTGCCCTCTTGCGCCTATGTGAAAACATGTCGCATCCGGATGGCGGTATGCAGCTAGGCAAGTCCTCAGTTACTCACCTAGACACAACTGGTGCTGATGGGGGTTGGGTGTCAGAAGTGACCAGGTCCTTGTACATGCATAGTAGGAATAGATTGGAGTTTTACATGTGCTTGCAGAGCAGAACCAGCACCAGCACAGATGCTACCTTTAGTATAAATAGCATGAAAAAAAAAAAAGAGCAACACTCCACCCAGTGAATGAGATCCATTCCTCAGCCGTGGCAAAATCTGTTTCTTTTTTGCATTTAAGCCTGCTAAGTAATGCAACGGCGATCCGTGAATATGTGATTTACCGATTGCAGTGGAATGATGTGGCTGTGTGGGCGAAGTCACACAGCCACTCTGAGTTCACATAGGACAGGAGGTGGCAGGTAAAAAGAGCCCTGCAATCCTGTAAGTGAGAGGGAACTGTGCATGCCGACCATGTTTGATGCTACACAATAAATCTGGGTGTAATATGAAAATCAGTCTGAAGGGTGGAGTTAGCTTTAACATCTAAGGAACAGTGATACCAATCACCAAATTGTACCAGTAAATAAACCTGTAACCATATTATCTTACCATGGTCACTAATGTCCATACTCTCCACTCGAAGGTCATCAGATTGTGGCAAGGCCTCTTTAAGAATCATATTTTCCTCTTCATCTGAATCCTCAACCCGCCTTCGACCACGTCCCCGGGACCTAAAGAAAAGATTTTAAGTAAAGAATAGATCCCTACCAATTTAAAGCTCTGCAGTTAAATTTTTGGTATAAAAGTTAGAGCGGGTATGCTAGACAGGGGTGCTTGGGACCCATGCGGTCCACTTACTGCTCATTTTAGTCCACAGCCAGTCTAAGGATTTCAACTGAATGATGAGGTTTCAGTCTTTTCTTTACTGCTCATTATACAGCATCAACTTTACACTGTTTACATCTGGGTTATTTTTAAATTGATGCAGCAAAAGATTTACTGCTTATGGCAAAACAAATTAAACAGCGCACAGCCTTATCTAGTGCCATTTAGAATGGTGCTCTTGACAGGTTGTATTAGACAATCTAACTGGGATGAGTGTGGAATATAAAGCCTGGTACACGTTTTTCGTTCAACTTAATCTGCTGTACTAAACAAGCGTTGTTAGTGCAGCGATCTCTCTTGCTGTGCCATGTGTTCTGACTTGGGGACTTGAAATGTTTAGCTAGTGCCTGGATGTCAGGGTTTTATTGCTTTTTTTTTTTTTTTTTTCCCCCTCTTTGCAACCTTTTAAAATAAAAACTGGCTACAAGTCTGATTATAAGAAAGCCTGCCGTTTGGACTACCTTTTTCCCAGGGAAGAGGATCCCCATTGAGCTAACCCCCTACAATATGCAGCAGATCTAAAAAGTCTACACACCCATTACAATGTCAGGTTTCTGTAATGTAGGAGAGAGACAAAAATAATTTCAGAACTTCTTCTGGTGGCACTGGTACGCAGCAGGTGACAAATGCAATGATGGTGGCCATTTCCCTGGTGGTCAAGGGTGGCATCTGAAGGTGGCACTGAGTGCCATCCATGTTGGGCACTGTGCCCCTTACCTGGTGGTCCCTGGTCAGCTTTCTGGTGGTCTAGGGTGGCGATCCAAGGAGGGGGGAGGGGTGCTGCGCGGATAAACCATCAGCACAGACCTCCACTGTCAGGAGAGCAGCCGATCGGCTCTGCTCTACTCAGGTCTGCAGACCCCAGTACAGGAAATGCCGATAAGCGTCTCTTTCTGTTTACACTGTGACCAGCCGAGATCGGTAATGCGGGGGGACATCGTGAACACCCCCCCCCCCACCGATCGCCACGATGCGCAGCCCCGGGTGCGTGCAGGCATGTCATCCTGTACATTATATGACGTCCAGTCAGGATAACTCAACCACTTCCCAGCTGTCATTCTGCACACGGCGGAAGGGAAGTGGTTAAAGGTGGAAAAAAATCTGAAATAATTTATCTTTGTCTCGTTTTTTTAAAACACAGAAACCTGACATTTTACCCAGGGGTGTAGACTTTTTATATCCACTGTATACACACACACACACAACCCTGTAGCAATAAAACTGCTATAGGGCGCCCGGCAACTGGTTAAAGAATAACTAAGGCCCCTTTCACACTTGTGCGACTTGTCCAGTGACTTGGGACTGCAAAGTCGCATGACAAGTCGTACCCCATGATTTTCAATGAGCACCATTCATATCTGTGCAACTTTAAATCGCAGCAACTTCAAAGTAGTCCCTGCACTACTTTGACCCAACTTTGATGCGACTTGAGGCCCATAGACCTCAGGATTACACAGGCATTGCTTCAAGTCGCCGCAAAATCACAACAAAAATCATTGCAAAATCGCGGTAAAAAAGTGTGAAAGGGGGCTTATAGGCCAGTTGCGTTGGTATCGGCCTCCTATAAACTCTCAATTATTAATTTTGCACAGCGCTCATCGCACGCCTGATAAACAATATGACTGGAGCCGAAAGGGATTTTCCTCTATGTCCAAACTGTATAGTTCCTAGGAGGGACTTTATACACATGATCTGGCGAAGTGCAATTCTAAGGTATTGGGCAGAGGTTACACAGATTTCTGACTTCGCTCAAACACACGTTCCTTTCTCTGTTGGTGTACCTGTTCAGCGATTGATGCTGAAATGTATCCAAAAGGCGCATATAACACACACACACACACACACACACACACACACACACACACACACACACACACACACACACACACACACACACACACAGCTGTGCTCCTAAGTTTGCATACCCTAGCAGAACTTATGAATTTTTTTGGCCCTTTTTCAGAGAATATGAAAACACAAAAACATTTCTTTCACTCATGGTTAGGGTTTGACTGAAGACATCAAATCAAATGTGTTTACTCTTTTAAAAACCATAATAACAGAAACGACCAAAAATTACCCTGATCAAAAGTCTACATACCCCAGTTCTTAATACAGTGTATTGCCCTGTTTACCATCAATGACAGCTTTAAGTATTTTGTGTTTTTTTTGTGGATGAGGCTCTATCTACTTAGATGGTAAAGCTGCCCATTCCTCTTGGCAAAAAGCATCCAGTTACTGGAAATTCTTTGGCTGTCTTGCATGAACTGCACATTTGAGATGTGGCTCAATGATATTGAGATCAGGAGACTGAGGTGGCCACTCCAGAACCTTCACTTTATTCTGCTGTAGCAAATGACAGGTCGCCCCATGTGCAGCTTCCTGGCTGATTAATACAAATGTTCCGTATTATTTGATAACATACTGCATTCATCTTGCCATCAATTTTGACTAAATTTCCTGTGCCTTTGTAGCTCACACATCCCCAAAACATCAGCGATCCACCTCCATGATTCACAGGAGGAATGGTGTACCTTTCATCATAGGCCTTGTAGACTCCTCTCCAAATGTAGCATTTACGGTTGTGGTAAAAAAGCTCAATTTTAGTCTCATCACTCCAAATGGCTTTGTGCCAAAAGGTTTGAGGCTCGTCTCTGTGCTGTTTAACGTATTGTACGTGGGATACTTTGTGGCATTTACGTAGTAATGTCTTTCTTCTGGCGACTCAACCATGCAGCCCATCTTTCTTCAAGTGCCTCCTTATTGTGCATCTTGAAACAGCCACACCACGTTTTGAGAGAGTCCTGTATTTCAGCTGAAGTTATTTGTGGGTTTTTTTTTTTTGCATCCCAAACTATTTTCCTGGCAGTTGTGGCTGAAATTTTAGTTGGTCTACCTGACCGTGGTTTGGTTTCAATAGAACCCCTCATTTTCAACTTCTTGATTAGAGTTTGAACACTGCTGATTGGCATTCTAAATTCCTTGGATATCTTTTTATATCCCTTTCCTGTTTTATATAGTTCAACTACCTTTGCCCCCCCATGAATTAGAATCTAGAAACGTCAGTGCAGCACTGGATGAAAGATGCAAGGGTCTGTCAGGAGTCCAGAAACTCACTGACCTTTTATACAAACACACTAATTACAAGCAAACAGATCACAGGTGAGGATGGTTACCTTTAATAGCCATTCAAACCCCTTTGTGTCAACTTGTGTGCATGTTATCTGGCCAAAATCACCAGGGTGTGTAAACTTTTGATCAGGGTCATTTGGGTAGTTTCTGCTGTCATTAGGATTTAAAAAGAGTAAACACAGTTGATTGATAATAAATGGCTTCAGCCAAACACTAACCAAGAGTGAAATGAATGTTTTTGTGTTATTTATACTCTCTGAAAAATGGACAAAAAAAACTAATTCTGCCAGGTTATGTAAACTTATGAGCACAACTGTATCTATATATGTGGGTCTCCCATGTTAACTCACTTTTACTTACTGAACAGTTGGCTTATCATTGCAATGTGATTAAAAAGTTCAACCTTATTTGGCAGGAGCTGGTTGGACAATTCTAGTATTGCTCCTCCACAGTTAGTGATGGATAGATTACTATGATTCTAGACCCACCCCTACTGTTATAGGGATTCTTCCCTGAGCTTGGGACTTTCCTCATGTTTTATATAAGCGTAGATAAAACATCATTCTGTGCAAATGTGCATAAACAAGTTCAGGTGGTTTTGTTTGTTTTCTTTCACCTTTGTTTTGTGTGCTTCTGTTGGGGATTTTTTTTTTTCTTATATGAGCAGTTAGGCTACATGTACATGGGACGTTTTTCAAACTCCACTGAAGGACTCGAACTTGACAGCTAGATTCCGACGTTCAAAAACGTCAGTTTAGCCGCGTTTGTGTGCTGCATTTAGAAGCGTTTTTTTAAAAATGAAAAATGCCTGTAAACGAAGCGCTCCTTGACGCGAGTTACCGTGTTTAGGCGCGTTTACAAGCTGTTACAGGCATTTGGCGTTTCACGTGCCTCTGAACATCCATCCGAACGCATTTCTTTTGCTTTCCAAGAAATGCTTCTAAACTCAACTGCCTAGAAACGATTATAAACGATCCTGTGTACATGTACTGATAAGATAAAGGATAGTTCAGGGACAGCTGAAAAAAAATTCCAAACTGCTCCTAAAACGCCCGTTTACCAGCAGCAGTGTACATGAGGCCTAAGGGCCCTTTCACACGGGCTTTCCGTGTGAAGGGTCCGTATTTGCTCAACAGGGATCTATCCGCCGATCCCCGCTGAGCCAACGGATGGCAGCTCCGTCTCCGCTCACTGAGCGGAGATGGAACGGTGAGAGTCCCGCTCTGCTCTATGGGAATCGGATGACAACGGACCGACTGTCCGTTTTCATCTGATTTGCTCAAATTCTCCAGAAAATAGGATGGAAATAGGGTTTCCGTCCGTCTGTTTTTCACGGACAGTATCGGATCGGAGAGCGACGGGTGTCAGCGGACATGCCGTGTGAAAGGGCCCTAAGGCTCTACACTTTTCAACCTCCCCTGAACGTTTTATCTTGACAGCTAGAAACCGGCATCTAAAACGTCCGTTTTACCCAGTTTTTTTGAAAAAAAGAAAACTTTTTTTTTTATTTAACCACTGCAGCCCGGAAGGATTTCCCACTTTAGGACCAGAGCACTTTTTTGCGATTCGGCGTTGCGTCGCTTTAACTGACAATTGCGCGCCGTTGTACCAAAGCGAAATTGGCATCCTTTTTTCCTCACAAAAAAGCTTTTGGTGGTATTTGATCCCCTCTGCGTCATTTCTGATCACCGCTCTAAACAAAAAAAAAACCACACAAAAAACACAAAATCGGCGTATATTGAATGGTTTGCGCAAAAGCTGTCGCGTTTACGAATGAAAATTCATTTATGGGGGTTTTTTTTTTTACTAGTAATGGCGGCGATCTGCGATTTTTAGCGGGACTGCGATATTGCGGCAGACATGTTGCACCATTTTAACACTTTTTTGGGACCAATGGCATTTGTACTCGGAATCTTAAGTTGTGAGGGAGATGGAACGACGTGGCGCCTGGACAGTGACCTGAGGTGTGCTGTGGTCACAAGGTCAGTATGCCTTAAGGGGGCATACCCAGTTAGAATGATAGTGAATGTGGACTGTAAAAGAGAGGGGATGGGAGGGTGGGAAAGCTTTCCCGGGAAATGACGTGGGAATCAGTAGGAGGAGGCTGGGTTATATGTGACCCAGACTCCTCCTACAAACGCAGGTCAGCCTTATAATTTGTACTTGGAATCTTAAGTTGTGAGGGAGATGGGATGACGTGGCGCCTGGACAGTGACCTGAGGTGTGCCGTGGTCACAAGGTCAATATGCCATAAGGGGGCAAAAATGAACAGATAGGATGCAAGAAGTATAACCAATTTATTGTGACAAATACAACGTTTAATCTACCAATCGAGCGAAAGCCCTAGACATTTCAACAAAAGGTTCTGGAATATACCTAGCATAGCAAAAGGACTTCCACTTGCCTAGTTTCCTGATGACGTGTGAGGGGACTCCCTGCTGAGAAGCTGCAGAGGCCGCGCCGATCCTAAAGGAGTGACCTGAGTATTCTTTCGGGTTTACCCCCAATCTGGACAACAAAATGCGTACATGTTTTATGAATTGTGAGGTTGTGAGTGGAGACTTGGGAAACGGAAGCAATGGTCCATCCTTGTTTTCCTCCCTCAGCTGCAACACTAAGGCATCCAACACTTTGACTGGACACCAGACCGTATCTGTTACAAAGTACCCAATATCTGTGCCCGTACCTATTTGACTAGTCTTGCATGTCCCCAAGTGCAGCCTAAAATGACCCCGATGTCTAGTTAGGTGCTTAATCAACACCGGATGGGACTGTGGGCCTGAAACTGAAAATTCACTTGGCCTTAAGAACTTATAGAAGGCTAGGTACATAGCAGCTTTGATGACCAGACTAGCTTGCCTACCAAATGGTGCTGTGGAGAGTATGTCAGACATACCCCGAAACAGTTAACCAGTGACCGGGCGTCTGCTGACTGGAGTTGGCGGGCAACTCTTCTGTATCCCTTTGAAAATTGCCCTAATGGGATGAGCTGAAAACAGGGTAGGATTGTTCGGGTGCTGCATAGATTTGTCGGAAAGCCCAAGAAGTACTAATCGCCCTGGTGGAATGAGCCGTGACCGGAAAAGGGGGTTCTTGACCCCGAACCTCATATGCACGGGTCACAGTCTGACGGATCCAGCGAGAGATAGTGGCCGATGAGGCAGCCAGCCCCTTGCGCGGTCCATCCGTCACCACAAAAAGCGCGTCGACCTCCGGAAGGAAGCCGGGGTCGTCAAATACACCTGCAGAGCCCTAACCACATCCCAGGAATGCAAAGCAACCTCCCTAGGATGTGACGGGCGCGGACACAAGCAAGGAAGGACAATGTCCTCAATGTGAAAAGAGGAAACCACCTTCGGGAGAAACGAAGGAGATGGGCGCAGCACCGCCTTGTCCTTATGCAAGACCAAGTAGGGAGACCTACAAGAAAAAGCCGCCAACTCAGACACCCGCCTGGCGGATGTGATGGCCACCAGGAAGGCCACCTTTTGCAAGAGCAACTGCAAAGAAATGTGTCTGATCTTTTCATATGGCGGCTTCTGCAGTACTGAAAGTGCCAGGTTCAGACCCCACGGCGCCAGGGGCGACCGCACCTGAGGGGCCACATTACGTACCCCCTGTACAAATCTGGGTACTCAATGCCAGTTTCTGATCCAGGCCTTGCTGAAGAAAGGCCAGCACACGAGCCACTGAAAAGGAACGGGGGTTCCAGCCCCCTGCCTCGCACCAAGCAATATAAGCCTTCCAGGTGCGGTGATAAATCTTGCGTGACGTGGACTTACGTGCCTTAAGCATCGTGGGAATCACTGACTCAGAGACCCCCCTATCCCTTAAAACCTGGGACTCAATAGCCAGGCCGTCAAAGCCAGCGAGTGTAAAGCAGGGTGCAGGATGGGCCCCTGCGACAGCAGATCTTCGCGTAGCGGGAGCCGCCAGGGAACATCCATGATCATTCGCACCACATCGGTGTACCAAGGACGCCGAAGCCAATCCGGACTAACCAGGATCGCCGGGATCCCCTCCACTTCTATCCTGCACAACAGCCGCGGAAGAAGCTTGAGAGGAGGCGAGGCAAGGCGTAAAGGAGCCGGTACCGAGACCATGAGGCGTCCACGGCGTCCGCTAACGGATCCCTTGCTCTGCACACAAAGGTCTGCACCTTGCGATTGAACCGGGGCGCTAGCAGGTCCACGTCTGGCTTGCCCCACCACCGTGCAATCTCCCAAACCAATGGGAGAGACAGAGCCTGATCGCCCGCAGTTCTAGCACATTGATCGGAAGGTGAGACTCCAATGACCATCGGCCCTGGGCAGACAACCACCCCAGAACTTCTCCCCAGCCCGCTAGGCTGGCGTAAGTCATGACAATCGACCACTCCAGGGGAACGAACGACTTCCCCAGACTCAATGCCGGGGCCCGTAGCCACCAGGCAAGAGCCCCCCCTGGTCTGATGATTCAACCTGTTCACCCGATCTAGAGATAACGGAGACTTGTCCCACTGCAGCAGAATCGCCCGTTGCAGGAGCCGGGTGTGACCAGGTACGGTACCGCCTCGAAGGCAGACACCATGAGCCCCAACACCCGCATGCAAAAACGTAAGGAAGACCACCGCTGTGACAGCAGAGCACGTACCGCGGTTTGCAGAGTCAGCAACTTGGCCGGAGGCAAGAACACCCTCGCCTGCTCTGTGTCCAGTATCAGGCCCAGATATTCTAGGCGGCGCGATGGGACCAGCGTCGACTTCTGAAGGTTGATCAACCAGCCGAAGTCCCGCAGGGTGATAGAGATGTTGTCCTCCAGGGCTGGAGCCGACTCCGCCCTCAGGAGCAGATCGTCTGGATATGCCACCACAGCCATGCCTCTCTGCCTCAGCAGGGCCAGCACCGGGGCAAACAACTTGGTGAAGACTCACGGAGCGGAGGCTAGGCCGAAGGGGAGAGCCACAAATTGGTAGTGGTGGTCCCCCACCGCGAAAAGCAGGAAATGCTGATGCCGGACACAAATGGGAACGTGGAGGTACATGTCCCTGATGTCCAGAGAAGCCAGGAAATCCCCCTGGCGCAGCGCAGCCATGACAGAATGGACTGACTCCATCCTGAATTTTCACGCCTTCACAAAGCAATTGAGCGGCTTTAGGTCCAGAACCGGTCTGACTCCATCCTTCTTTGGGACCACAGGTTGGAATAAAACCCGCGGAACCGTTCCGCAGGAGGGACCAGGGCCATCACCCCCTGCTCGAACAGAGCCTGGATAACCCCCAACAGGGCTTGCCGACGCCCCGGAGGGAGTCTCAGATTTGAGGGGAAAAAAAAAAATCTGTCCGGGGGCAGGATACAGAACTCTATCTTGTACCCGGACGACACCACCTCTCGCACCCAAAGATCCAAGATGCGGGCGGTCCACCGGGCCGCGAACCCCAGAAACTGACCCCCCACCCGAGCATCGGGCAGGGGCAACCCATCATGCAGAGGCAGGCTTCTCCTCTGCCTTCACGGACTTGCGCTGCCGGGAACGCTTCTGGTTCCCTGTGGCAGCCTTGCCAGACTAAGGACCCGCGCCCGCCGCACAAAAAAAACGCTTCTGGGTAGAGAAAGAGGGACCCTGTTTTCGGCGTTGCTCCCACCGCTTGGGTTCCAGAAGAAAGGTACTCTCCCCCCCCTGTGAAATCCTTAATGATCTCATCTAGGGAAGCCCCAAACAGCCAACCGCCCTGAAACGGCAGGTCCGTAAGACTCTTCTTTGACGCGTGGTCACCTGACCAGCACCGCAGCCACAGAAGCCGTCTAATGATGATCGCAAAAACTGCTAGTTTTGACAGCATGGGAGCTACGTCCAAGGCCGCGTCGCAGAGGTACCCGAGACCCTGCGCCAGCTGGTCAGCCAGCTGCACCGACTCCAAAGGAACCGCGAGGTCCCCCCAAATCCTTGTGCAACATTATAGCCCACTCCGTGAGCGACTGTGCCACCATTGCTGACGCCAGTACCGGCCGCATGGCCGCCCCCACCACCAGGAACATAGCCGTAGACGCCGCCTCCCTCCGCCTTATGGCTGGATTTTTAAAAGATGGAGAACCCTCCATTGGGATAGTGGTAGCCTTGTTCAGGCGGGTCTACCACGGGGGACACCCACTTTTGCAACAAGCTATCCTCGAAAGGATAGCGCACAGAAAAGTGTTTTGGTAATGTGAACGAATTCTGAGGACGCTGCCATTTCTTATAGACAAGCTGATCAAAATATGGCACATAAGGGAAAACCTTAGGAGCCCGAGCCAGCCTATGGTACCCAACGGTGTAAGCCACCTCCTGCGACGTCCCAGCCTGGCCCAAACGCAGCGTCTCGCGGACGGCAGCCACCAGGGAGCGCACCAACGCCTTTTCCCGCGCTACAGTGGCCCCCAGCTCCTCCTCACCATCAGAAGGGTCCAACTCCCCATCTGACAGATCCACAGGGGTCCCTGTGACCACGTAGCCCCCTTCCAGCTCCGAATCCTCCTCGGAGGATGGGGGAGGACGCTTCTTTGCCACCCCCCTACCATAGACGGGTTCGACCCGGGCAAGAAATTCTTCCAGAATTGAAGTTAACTTCTCTAGTGGGACTACAGGTCCCAGCACCGCCGGAGCCTCAGCGGAGACTTCCGGGACAGCCACCCACGGTTCAGCTGCCATTGCGCCACCCCCGGGACACTTGTGAGGCCTACAGGCCGCCACAATGCCACCCCTCAGCTGCCCCCGCACAGCGGCCCGGAAATACACAGGAGGACCCGCACCGCGCCGCCACCAGCACCCCAGGGAGAAGCCAGCTATACTTGCTGAAATGTCTGTCTCCTGCCATTTCTGCCTCCAGTACTGCTGCTGAGAGATCCCACCACATGTACCGACCGCGCCGTGCAGGAGGAAACAGCGCCGAAGCACATGCTTTTTTCCAATCAGGAAACCAACCAAAAATGGCTGCCGAGCAGTCACTAGAGGCCAAAACTACCACAAAATGGCCACGACTCCGGCAAAATTGGGTTGGGCCCCAAAAAAAATGGTGGCGACCGCAGCATGGCCAGGGGACCCAGCAACAGTAGGAAAATGGAGGCGGGGGGGGGGGGGGGGG
>BLSH010325916.1:31790-50280 GCA_018402905.1 Glandirana rugosa | reverse complement strand
CCCCCCCCCCCCCCCCTTCTAGACGGGCGCAGCGGGTAGCCACCCGAGAAAGACCTGCCACCCCTACAGGTGGGGAGGGAGCTGCCAGCCATATGACACCTCGACGCGAGCCGCAGCCCGGTCACTCGTGCGCTGATGGGACATTTAACGGAACGGGGCCTGATGCGGCCGACCCTGCAGGCAGCTAAGGGACAGCTTGCATCTGTCGGCTGCGCTGGGAAGACTACCTGAACCTAAATATCTCCAGCCTGTCACCCACCCGGCTGCTTGATTGCATTCATCAGATAGCTTGAGTAAAACAAAAAACATTGGGGAACCACAGATCCCAGAAGGGAGCCAGGTTCCTACCCCTTGCACTAGGCAGATAAAACTGAAGTGCTAGCAGGGAGGAGGGGGTTATGCAGAGTGAGGACTGCCCCCTGGGAGGGGCTAGCTGTGCTTTTTTGTCTGAACTATGTTCTGCCTAGTCTACTCCATACCCCACATGTCAAGATTAAGTGGCTGCGTCCGTCAATGGACGAAAGAGAAAATATAGCAGCTGCCTTAGCTGAAAAGGATCGGTGGTAATCGTAGAAACTTGAACCCCCATACTTATGGCCCAGTTCCACTACGGCATACAGATATAAATCCAATTCTTCCCTCCACCCTGGCTGAACTGAACAGATCACATCTCGGTAAGTACTAAAGGCCAACACAAATTCTGGGATGGACAGCTTTCGGCTGAGCCTGTGACCCCTGGTTTTTACCATGACCGATACATCCCCACAAGCATAGGACCGGTTATCAACCACATCATGCGCTGCTATCAAAAAGGGAGGCTAAATTGACGTCCTTCCCTTCCAGAATATCCCTCTTAACGTTTGCCGGGATAAAATGGGCCGGAGTGACCGAGGGTGAACCTATACTGGTACCTGATATCGCAGGAGCACTACTAGGCACCGCTGGAGTGCCAGGGCCTACGGGAAGCCAAGATGTGGCCACCTCTTCCGGTGCTGCATGCGGACGACTTTCCAAGGCTTCCACCCTGGCCCTTAGCTCCTGCCCAGACATGACCAAAGAAGCTAAAGTAGCATGTATTTGAGACAACGAGGACGCGACAGAGCGTAGGGTCACTTGTTCCGCGTTTGACCCAGAGGTTCTTGGGAACAAAAGTCTAAACAACTCTGCCTTCCTTGCCGATGCTGGATACGAGATGCCTCTAAATTGTAGTTCCGCCATCAGTTTGGGAATAGTCCATGACCTCAGAGAAGGAGTGTCTCCATGTTCGGCGCTCCTGGCTGGCGACAGGTGTTTGGATGGGTACTCATGTCCTCCGCTTGTGATATGACCACACTGAGCCAGGCGAAATCCCAGCAAAGGCTCTTTTCCATCCGAACCCAAATGACTAGGGAGAGGGGATATGAAATGTGAGCTACCCATCCCTGGTACCAGACCCCTCCAGTCCAACCAGCCCGTCTGCCCTAAGAAACTCACCAGACTGTCTACGGAATGTGCAGGCTGCGGTTGATCGCTTGAGCCTGGTGAACTGGAACTAAGAAAAGGAACAAAATAAAAAGCTGCAACCTGATGCCTTGACCCAGAGGACATACATACATACACACACACATATACATATATACACACACATATATATATATATATATATATATATATATATATATATATATATATATATATATATATAAAAAAAAATTTTAATTTAAATTTTGAAATGATATGCTGCTCCTTCCTGTGGCCCCGTGTGGGCGGAAGGAGAGCTGCGCCGGTACAGGTAAGAGTGGAAAATTCCCCCATATCTGATAACTGGAAGAAACGAAAGCCTTTTTTTTTTTTAAATTAAATGCTGCTCCTTCCTTCATGGCCCCGTGAGGGCGGAAGGAGAGCTGTCTCAGTACGGATATGAGTGAAAAGAAATACCCTCTTATCTGATATGCTAAATGAAATGAAACATTTATATCTATATATCCATATTTTTTTTTTGCTGCTCCTTCACCCGTGGCCCCATACGGGCGGAAGGAGAGCTGCCGGTACTGATGAGAGCGACAAAATTCCCTCCCTATCTAAAATGCTGAATGAAATGCCCTATAATTTTTTTTTAAGATGAAGTGCTGCTCCTTCCTCCGTGGCCCCGTGTGGGCGGAGAGAGAGCCGTCTTGGTATGGATGACTGAATAAGAAAATCCCCTTAACTGACATGCGAAAGCGAAATTAATGAATATATATATATATCTCTATCTCTCTATCTATCTATCTCTCTATCTATCTCTATCTATCTATCTCTCTATCTATCTCTCTATCTATCTCTCTCTCTATCTATCTATCTCTCTATCTATCTATCTCTCTATCTCTCTATCTATCTCTCTATCTATCTCTCTATCTCTCTCTCTATCTCTCTATCTATCTCTCTATCTCTCTATCTATCTCTCTATCTCTCTATCTATCTCTCTATCTCTCTCTCTATCTATCTCTCTATCTATCTCTCTATCTATCTCTCTATCTATCTCTCTATCTATCTCTCTATCTATCTCTCTATCTATCTCTCTATCTATCTCTCTATCTATCTATCTATCTATATATATTTTTTTTTTTAAATGACGAGCTGCCCCTTCCTCCGAGGCCCTCGAGTGGGCGGAAGGAGACCCTTAATGTGGTGCCAATGGTGTCACCATAGAGGGAGTGAGGGAAATTCTGCAACAGGGGTACACGAAAAACACTCGCCAGCAGGTCCACCCTTTAAAAACACAGCAGCAGAAAATAGCTTCCACCCTTACCCTATCGCCTGAACGTCCAGATGCCGTGCCAGCCTGACCCCTGCAGCTCCAGACACCCTCCTGACCGTGTCCCCGTTTAACTTGCCAGTTGAAAGCATGTGGAGCATAAACATACAGAGCCCCACTTACCCGACCCCCGGTGATACCCCTGTGCGATGCGGGAACCGTCCCGCGTGTCCCCAGTGAAATAGCCGATGACGCGGCTTGTAACCAGAAATGACGACACCAAAGCTCTCCCCGGAAATGCTGTGGGAATCAGTAGGAGGCGGCTGGGTTATATGTGACCCAGTCTCCTCCTACAAATGCAGGCTGACCTGTGGTCAGCCTTACAATTTATACAGCGATCAGTGCTATGAAAATGCACTGATTACTGTATAAATGTCAATGGCAGGGAAGGGGTTAACCTGCAGGGGGCGCTCTAAGGGTTAACTGTGTTCTCTGTGTGTGTTACTAACTGTATGGGGGCTGAATGGGGGAGGAGAGTGATCGCGGCTCCCATATACAGGGAGCCTACGATCACATTCCTTCTCTCCTGTCAGAACAGAGATCCGTGTGTTTACATACACGGACCTCCATTCTGTCACTGCAGGGAAGCGATCGCGGGTAGCTGGCGGACATAGAGTCCACCCTACCCGCTCCCTGCGATCTCGCAGCTGCCATCAGGTGACAGCGGTTTGCCATATCGAACCACTTTGCCACCGTCAATCTACGGCGGGCGGTCGGCAAGTGGTTAAAATGGAAGCACCTGCAAACGAAACGCTCCTAGATGCGAGTTACCGCAACTAAACGCTGGTAAACTCAGCGTCTGAACCCATTTTTTAGCGTTCAAAGAACAGCCTCTAAACGCACCTGTAACAACTGTAAACGAGCCTGTGTACATTTACACATAAGATATTATTTCAGTTCAGGGGCAGTTGAAATGAACGCCTCTAAACGTCCATTTACAGCGTCCCATGTGCATGGAGCCCAATAGGCAACTGCTTCTTATTTCGCTACTCTTATGCATATACATTCTGTACACGGTTTCAGTCCTGATGGTTTTGCATACTTTATTGTACTTTACAGTTACTTACTATTCTTGTAAATAAAAAGGTTTTGATTAAAAAATAAACTAATGGCAAATTTTATTTTTTAGTTTTGGATAGAGTGGAGAGGGATTAGAACACCTGTCAGTTTTTATTGCTGCCTGTGCCCCCGTTGGGGAGATTCACCCTCTCTATTTGTCCTGTTTATCATTATAAGTAACAGAAAATACCAAGTTTTTGGTTGTCCCCAGAAAGGTAATAGATGGGAAGTCTTCCAATAGAGACACTAGTTGTGGTGACCTGGGGGTCCCCAAGAAATCCCCTTAATTTGCAGGGATTTTCTCTCACTTCCTGTTCAGCTCTGGGAGGTGAAATTTTTGCAATGGGACAGATGGAGAAAAAAAAAAAAAAAAAAAAAAAATCTGAGGTTATAACCCTCCCTTGCTCTATCCAAAATAAAATTGGAAAAAATAAAAAAAATGTGGCCTACAGTTCTACTTAAAAACTGCGCAACCAAAATAACTACAAATGCCTCCTATATGTGAGCTGTATACAAGTGTGCTCAATGAATACTTTTAGTTGTCGCTCAAACACCTATAAAGTGATTCCACAACACCTCCCGCTTAGAATATACAATTGCAAAATCAGTGTAGTGCAACGTCATATATAACAAAACAAAATCAGAGCCAGTCCCAGCAACTTGTATTTTCAATCTACAATAACTGTAGTGACAACCAGCACCACTGTGAACACGTAGTGTATAATCTTCACTTGTTTTCATGTTCACAGCGGTGCTGGTTGTCACTACAGTTATTGCAGATTGAAAATACAAGTTGCTGGGACTGGCACTGATTTTGTTTGTTTTCTTATATACATTGTTGTGCTACACTAATTTTGCAACTGTAACATGACAACACAATACAGCACAGAATACAGGGTGGGAATCCCTGGTGCTCTGGAAGATTTCTGGAAATTGAGTTACTAGGGAGCCAACTCGGTTTTCCCCAAGCATCCTCCTGGACAGTATGAGAGGACAAGCGAGAAATAATCTAGTATGATGGGGCTACTTGCTTGCTTGTCAAGGCTTAGTTCTGACAGGACAGTAGGACAATCTGGATAATGTCACACATAAAATTGTAGGTCCATGCTAAGGACAAAGACCTGTGAATTGACCTCTAAACTCACTGGGAGTTTCCACATCACCGAGAGCCTGAGCCCTCCGCTTCCTCCCCCACCACAGCCTAGCGCTCCAGTGAGTGCTGGAGGGACAGAGCAGAGAGCCGGTGACCGACACAGCCAGTGCATATAGAAGTGGGGATAGTGGACATCACTAATGATTGTTCCTTTAAAAAAAAGAAAATGGTTCAGGGATCCAATCATTTGATGATACCCTGGCTATCAGGGCCTAATAGAACAGTAGAATAATTTGGTTTTCTTAACATAAAATACTAATGGCACTGCGTATACCTAAGCATGGGGAATTTGCTTCCTATTCTTGGAAGTGTTTGAAACTACAGGAGTAGACTTCGAGAACTCTGTCTGGGAAAACCGTATAATTGCATTCCGTGATAGCTAAACCATGACTTACACTGCAACTCCTGATGTAGCCAAAAGCTACCAGCAACAAGGTCTTAAAAACTATACATCACAAAAAAGTCAGTGACATGCACCTTGCCCGACTACCATCTTTTCCTCCAGGGAAAGGAGTTTTGTGACTTTCCCGTTTTCTTCTTAGCAGACAGGTTTGTACCAGATGGCAAAAACAAAAAACCCATAAACATAAAAATAACATACTGAGCAATTTGCAGCTCTGCTATGCCAAACACAGTTCATACTAAATTGCATTAGAGCAATATGCAAGGATAATTAAAGTATATCCTTGCATATGCATACAATAGATCTGCCCCCACAGAGCCAACTCGCACCACACAATCTGCACAAGAACCATACCTATTGACTATCAGACAGTAGGCTCCTGCATTCATCTTTTCCCCAATGTCATATGTACCCAAAATACCCACACTATGACTTCACTTACAGCTAAATGTTGGTAGGACAGCTATGCGAGTGCTCTGTATACTGAAACTGGACAAAGAAAAAAAAAAAAAAAAAAATAGAAAATGAACATGACTATTTTACATAATGTCAGGTATCCTGCCTGACTCCAACCCCTGCACCATGGGAAGTATTGGAATAGTATTGGAATACGCCCCATGAGTTTTATGCAGATTGCTTCTTCAGGACACTGTGCCTGTAGCACTCTAACATATAAAGTAATGAAAAGGGCTTATAGTAGATATGCACTGACTGGAAATTTCAGTGCTGAAAGCTAAAATTCAGGATGCATATGAATTTGTCAGCCATTACCTGCACCTTGAGGGCAAGAAAGGTTTCAAAAATGCATCCCTTCAAAAATTCTATGTATGTCTTCACATTGGTCCGTTGCACTTCCATTGTGTCAAAAAAAAAAAAAAACCAACCTCCCCGTTGAAATGCATGAAAAATGCATCAATAATGCACCCGTGTTACGGTTTTGATGCGGATTTCACATGACCTATAAAAAACACACCACAAACACAGTACAATCGTGGCACAATCATGGCATTTTCAGCACCATTCTCTCGATCGCCAGAATGCCAAAAACACCATTTTCGGATGCCGAAATTTGGGTGCATCTCTAGCTTATAGCGATGGCGAGTCACAATACTGTCTATAACCTTGCACATGATCACGTGCTGTAAGTTAAGGATCACGTAAAGGATTTATCTTAGTTACACAATCAGCCATGCAATAGATTTATACTATTGTATAAAATAGAGCCACTATGAAAGATTATAGTGACCACATGTATAAAAAAAAAAAAAAAAAAAGTCTATATTTGTAATTCCGAGGAAAACAAAATGTTAGTATTCAAAAAGTATTGTGCTATAACATGAAGATGACTGTAGGAAGAGATTTATATTAATACACACAAACACACAGTAACTATACCTCAAAGTTCTTAGAACTCTGGGATGAATACCATCAGAACCAAAAAGTCAGTTCCTCTGCTACCTCTGTGTCTAGAAATTCTAAAAAATAACCATCACTAGAACTAATCTGATCCCCAACTACTTTTTGCTAGAGTCATTTATTTCTTAAAAGACAAAAGTAGTAATAGCCTAAATGGTTTGGGTATGTTGAGGGAGACCTGGCTGTAACAGTTTTCATTGCTGTGATCCCAAGGTATACACAAAAAAATGTTATATCGCCTTTCTAAACAAATGTGGCCATTTCTTCCCCCTTCACTGGAACCCAAATTTTCTCCTTCCACAAGATAAGACAATCAAGCTTCACACCTCCCAAATCACACCTCAGGAGCTGGCTCAGCTCATCTCCAAAGCAAATCAATTGTACCAGCAACAGGAATGCTGCACACCGAGATGGCACATAATATTCTCCCCTAGTTAGGAGGAACAGTTTCTATTTTGACAGGTTTTGTGCCAAGCACAGTAATCTCTCACTTAGTTGAACCTCAGCAACTAGAAGTCCTACTTCTTAAAGCAGAGTTCCACCCTATTAAAAGTTAGCAGCTACAAAAAGTGTAGTTGCTGACTTTTAAGAATTGGACACTCACCAACTTTGTAAATGGCAGGTGTATCTTCTGGGACCTGTGAAGTGTCCCAGAATATCGCCCGGGGGGGGGGGGGGGGGGGTGAACTGAACTTCCTTCCAGTGCCGCAGAGCCAGGGGAGGAAGTGCAGCTGGGACCCTGTCAAAACAGGGTCCTTTCTGCCCCCCCCCCCCAAAAAAATGACATGCCAATAGTGGCATGTCAAGGGGTCACTTTCCCTTAAAACCCTGTACAGTTTAGGATATTTTCTCACTGCAAGCGCCGATGACGCCAGCAGGCGCATGCGCAGTGATGTCCCGGCAAAGGCCCCGGAGCATAGCGCCGGACCCTGCCGGAAAGTGCGCTGTAATGACGGGCTCTCGCGCAGGAGTGACGTCTCACGGCTCCGGCAACTCACAAAGCCGGAGTCGTGTACCCGGAAGGATCCACAGAGAGAACATGGCAGCTCCCTCCTCAGGGACCGAGCGGACCTGTGGGAGCTTTGTTCTAAGGCAAGTATTTTATTATGCCTTTGCCTTGCAGGTTTTTTTTTTGTTAGAGGATACAACCGCTTTAATTATCTCCAATGTTGTGTGTTTAAATAATACACAGAGACACAGCTTACTGCAGAAGAAGAAATAACCAATAATCTGTAATACATATGCAAATGAGGCCTATGCTACAAAACAGGCAGAATAATCCCATATCATGGGTAAAACTTAGTCTCTGGCTACCAATACTGAGGAGACTATGCGCTCTTGATTGTGTATGATGGGTTTCCTGTTCTAAATAGGCAGAGCCTCTCTCCTCCTCATGTGCTGTGCAGGAAGAGGGCTGGTGAAGGTATAATTAAAAATAAACATTCAGAAATTATAATTATATATTACAACAAAAGGGTAAATGTTAAATTTCCTTGTGCTTACCTAGAACCAAAATCAGTCTCTCGAATATCCGGCTTCACAAGTATGAGGTCTTCAACTCGAACAGTTGTCTCCTTCTTGCGTATCTTTTTCACTCGCCTCTTTGTTTTCTTGAAGGAGACCTTTTTAAAGTAGTATAGGGAAATGCTATTTTGCTTTTTAAAATTAGGATAAAAAAAAGACTCTACGCTTTATTTCTACAATCTTACCATCTCCTCTGGTGTATAATACTCAGATGCAAGTTTCAACCCCGGAAGTTCTAAGGATTGAGCTTGATTGTGCAAAGTTTCCCGAATTGTCTGAAGTTCTTTTTCCCATGAACCATCCACTGCTCCCCCTGATTCTAGTTGGAAGGATTTCTTCTTTTCTCCTTCTATCTCTTCATCATATTTGGAAAGGACAGATTTGTGACGAAACTAAGGATAAAAAAATAAATTCAGGCATCTTCTATCAAATGCTATATAGAAAAAAGACCAGTTAAACTGCAAACTCACAACAACCATGTCATCCACACTCTCTTGCTCTTCATAAGGTTTGTAATCGGGTCTTTTTTTCTTTAGCTCAACGTTTTTATTTGCCTTCTCACGGTCTACCATGTTCACATTAACTAAGACATCAGATTCATCTTTATCAAGAACACCTGAAGAGGGGGAAAAAAAAAAAAAAAAAACTACTATATAAAAAACGTACCTGGCATCACAATTTAGTTTAAAAGTTCACCCTATACTCGGGTATTTGAACATTGTTGAGACTTCCTACCTTTGTCCTTGAGTGTTAAAATTACAGTCTTTCCCTCCGTAAAAGCATCCATATTATGCTCAACAGTCAGTCCCTGCAAATCTGTAGAGGTATAGGTCTGTAAACAGAAAACAAACAGATTGCTTGCTGCCTTCATATTAGGTTTAAGTATAAAGTTGGTAGACAAAGAAGGGCAGGAACTGGTACAGAACTGCAAACCTTGAGAATGGCTGCAATAAAAGACATGCATACAATATTTATGCACATAATTTATTACAGGTACTTGTATAGCATCAAATCAATATATTGCTTTATCCAATAGAATAAATATTTTCATAATTGTGAAAAAAAAAAAAAAATAAGAATAGTCACATTTCTTCATAAATTTAGGCCAATATGTATTCTGCTACATATTTTTGGTAAAAACATTCCAAGCAGCATATATTGATTGGTTTGCGCAAAAATTAAATACTATAGTTTATAGACGCTATATACTGGAATTTTTTTTTTACGCTAGTAATGGTGGCGATCAGCAACTTACAGTGGGGCTGCGATATTGCAGCTGACAAAATCGGACACTTTGTGGGAGCCAGTGACACCAATACAGTGATCAGTGCTAAAAATATGCACTGTCTCTGTACTAATGACACTGGCCGGGAAGGAGATAAAATCTAGGGAAATCAAAGTTAACTGTGTGCCTAGCCAGTGTTTTTGTGCTGCTTTTACTCAGGGAAGTGATGAATTGTATTCTCAGATTTGAAAAAAACAAACAAAAAAAAAAAAAATCCATCCCTTCCCCCCTCCCGTGTCAGAACGAAGCGCTGCCTTGTTTTGCCTGGTCTCTGCCCGATGATCGACAGGTGCCGGTGGACATCCAGTGCCTGCCAACCGCAGATAAGCTTCTGCTGTGAGTAATCCCTGTAGACAGAAAGTCTCAGACTTTAGTACTAGTTTAATATAAAAGATTTATATCCTCCCTCCACACTTCATATAGCTTCATGTCTGACTTCCAGTTAAAATAAACTATAAACACACACACTATCTATATTACTGTTACACAGTATAAATTAATCCCTTATGATTATCTGCAGTTTTTGTATTAAAAGAAGCTACTTTTTGCTTTAACCTCACTATGATGGTTAAAATAAATAAATAATACTTCCATTACTAAATGTCTTTTGCTGGCCATACACGTATCGATTTGTGGACAAGAATATTTGTACGAATATTCTTTGCACATTCTAAAATGGAAGGAATGGGAAGTTAGCAGTCCCTGAAAAGTACTGCCAAGGCAGAAACCTGACCTGTAATAGTTCTTAGGGCTGGGGACTTACCCTATTCTGACAGAAGGAAGGATAAAAGTGGTTGCACAGAGGTCTTCCTGGGGTGAAGCTGCCTCTTTTTGCACAAAGAATGCTTTAATCACGCAGTGGTAAAACCCTGCAGAAAGGTGGTTTTCTGGCCTTTAGCAAGGTGGGACTCACCTGATCTAAAGATCCCTGTCCCTTAGCACTTGAGCTTCAAATACCCAAGGCCTCAAAGCCGGCAACCATGATGCAGGATGGAACACAGGACCTTGAGAATGAAACTCTGTACGATTAGGTAGGGACCACCAAGTCTGCAAGGGGTCTGAGTACCAAGCCTTCCTGGGCCAATTTGCTGCAGCAAGAATTCCTGGTATGCCCTCTATTTATCCTATAAAGCAGGTATGATAAAAGCTTGAGGGGGGGAATGCACAAATGAAACTGAACTGAATTGATTCCACGGAGTAACTAAAGCACCCGCCCAAAGGCCAGGAGGATCCCTGGACATGGATACTAACCTGTCCAATTTGGGGCGGTGTTTAGACATCTGTAATTCTACATCTAGTATCCAGAAGACAGACTAAAACCCCTATGGTTGGAGAGACTACTCTCCAGGATCCAGCCGTGGAAGGGTTAGGACGGAAATGTGTACAGTGGACAGGGCCAAATGTGCATTTCTGCCCAAGTCAGAATGCGACCAGATCCCTGGTACCACCGGCAGGTGTACACCATGGGTGTGGCATGGTCAGACTGGACGTCCCTGGGGGAGGGACGAGGTTTGTGTTAAAGGGTTAGCTGAATGGCCAAGAGGTTTTGATCACCACCCAGGCTTCCTCCGACAACCACGTCCGATGACCCGAAGGGAACCCATGACTCCTCCAGAATTGGACTGGATGGTGTCCGTCGTCAGCACCTTCCATACCACATGAAGTAAGAATTTCCCCAACTCCAGTGCTAGTCTGGACAGCCGCCAGTCTAAGTCAAACAAGGTTTTTGTGCTCAGACACATGAGGCGAATGGGAGATACAGTCTGCTGGCCCCATGTGGTTAGGATGTTAAGTTGCAATAGTCTTGAATGAAGCTGAGTGTACATGACTGCCTGGCCTTGAGGCATTACCCCAATTGTACCCACAGGAGCAGAGCCTACATATACCCCAGATTTGTGATCCCCTAAGTTTTACAAGAGAGCCAACACAAGGGCAAGCACCCCTTTTCATTCTCATAGTGGTGTGGCCAGGCCAAAGGGTAGAGTTTCAAAGTGAAAATACTGCTCCCCCACTGCAAAATGCAGCAAGAGTTGATGAGGCAGGAAAATAGGGAAGTGGAGGTAGACATCCTTGATGTCCGCCAAGATAATGTAAGGAGGCTAAAAGTTTCTCTTTTAGAGCCTTAGGTTATTTTAGCCTTGCTCTTTGCCTATACCATCAAAGCCTGACAAACCCCCATTGATGCAATGGCGGGTTGCATGGCCACACTTGTCAAGTAAAAGGATGCCTTAAATAGGGACTCAAATTTCATATCTGCAGGGTGCATAAACACCAGTACATTGTCCTTCAGTACTATAAGGGTCTTACTCAAATAAGATCAATGTATAAAAAGGTGTGGTGTGGCGCTGCCCAACACTACAGTCTGATAAAGTGGTAAAATCAGATGGTAAAAACTGATGGTAAAAATCAGAAGACTGCTGCCCTCACTAAGACACCCCTAGGGTGTCAGGTGTATAAAAATCTGATAAAAGAAGGGAGCTTGGCGCTGTCTGTGTTTTGTGTTATAACGCAGGATGGGTTGGTGAGAATTGATTACTGAGTGCTAATAATATAATTCATATAAAAAATATATATAAAATAAAAAATGTAAAAAAGAGATTTATGTAAAAAACCCGGGAATGCAGTAAATTCATCAATTATATATAAATGAAATTAAGGTGCAGATATTGTCTCAATAAAATGCAAAAACACCAAACATGTGCATATAAAACTGTGCAAATAAGTGAAAGTGCAAGCAGTGCAACGCTGTACCAGAATTTTAGAATTTCAAACCTCACAGGTATGTTTACAGGGATTTTTTTGAGCCAACTCCTGTAAATGAAGGTCTGCTCAGACTGGGATCGCCAAGTCAGCTCTCCCGTGGACCTGTTTCCTTACTTGCGCTCCGTCACGAAAGGAACCCCTCTCGGTCACTCCCTCGTGTCAAGGCAGATCCACATATAACAAAGAAGAGACTCCAATGTAAAAGTAATCAGAGGCAGCAATTGCTGCAAAGTAGTATATACTCACGGTTAGGCTTTGAGAAAGTCTCCTAGCGGAAGTCAGACAGGTGGATCGTATGAGGCTTCCTGTGTTCCACCAGTCTCAAACCGGAAGTACGTAATGACGCTCACTGGCTCCGCCTTACGCGTTTCGTCATATCGACGTCATCGGAGGCCGCCTACTCACTCATCCGTGAGTCTATACTACTTTGCAGCAATTGCTGCCTCTGATTACTTTTACATTGGAGTCTCTTCTTTGTTATATGTGGATCTGCCTTGACACAAGGGAGTGACCGAGAGGGGTTCCTTTCGTGACGGAGCGCAAGTAAGGAAACAGGTCCACGGGAGAGCTGACTTGGCGATCAAGGCAGATCCACATATAACAAAGAAGAGACTCCAATGTAAAAGTAATCAGAGGCAGCAATTGTTGCAAAGTAGTATAGACTCACGGATGAGTGAGTAGGCGGCCTCCGGTGACGTCGCTATGACGAAACGCATAAGGCGGAGCCAGTGAGCGTCATTACGTACTTCCGGCTTGAGACTGGTGGAACACAGGAAGCCTCATACGATCCACCTGTCTGACTTCCGCTAGGAGACTTTCTCAAAGCCTAACCGTGAGTCTATACTACTTTGCAGCCTCTGATTACTTTTACATTGGAGTCTCTTCTTTGTTATATGTGGATCTGCCTTGACACGAGGTAGTGACCGAGAGGGGTTCCTTTCGTGACGGAGCGCAAGTAAGGAAACAGGTCCACGGGAGAGCTGACTTGGGGATCCCAGTCTGAGCAGACCTTCATTTACAGGAGTTGGCTCAAAAAAATCCCTGTAAACATACCTGTGAGGTTTGAAATTCTAAAATTCTGGTACAGCGTTGCACTGCTTGCACTTTCACTTATTTGCACTGTTTTATATGCACATGTTTGGTGTTTTTGCATTTTATTGACACAATATCTGCACCTTAATTTCATTTATATATAATTGATGAATTTACTGCATTCCCGGTTTTTTTACATAAATCTTTCTTACATTTTTTATTTTATATATATTTTTTATATGAATTATATTATTAGCACTCAGTAATCAATTCTCACCAACCCATCCTGCTTTATAACACAAAACACAGACAGCGCCAAGCTCACTTCTTTTATCAGATTTTTATTACTCAAATAAGACACCGCAAAATCTACCAGCTAGGACCACCCACTTTTTTTATTTTGTTGTGCACACCGCTTAGGGGGCACAGACACCTTATCCGATAGGCTCAGTTCTTGTACAGATCCTCTACAGTATGAGGATACAACAAAGAAATTAGCTGGCTTGGGCGCTGTCCATTACCTCAAACCCTGTCAGTTTAGGCCCCAAGAATTCTGGTAGTGACAGATTTGGGAGACATTTGAGGCCGGGTTTCCTCCTCAGGGGATGTCTGCCTCTGATGAGTCAGCTTTCTCGGACCATTCCTCCACTTACAACACTATAAAAAGGATAGGAGGGAAAATTCATAAAAAGGTAGCTCTGGTGGAGATGGAGACCAACTGTTTAAACGTCATTCTGCCATAAATCTTTACGGCTATCTGCCAGTTGTTGCAGCAGTTTCAAAAGTAGCCAAAAATGATTTTGGAAAGAAAAAAGGTACATGAGTAAGGAGAAGCTCCTGAGCCAGAACTGGTTTGTTCCTCTAGAAATGTTGTGCAAGACAAAAGAGTTTCCAAAAGTAAAGTGTAAGCTTAGTCCAAGGTTTCCCTAGTAAGAGATCCGACATGCCTGTTGTGTCCATAAAAGGTGCAATGCTCACAGCACTAGATCAATAGAGAGGGGGTCGCATCTTAGTTTCCCGCCACCTGAAGGCTGGAGGTCCCTGATGCCAATGGTGTAATATTTGAGATTTATTTTGGTTTAATTGCATATTAAAATACCTGAGTCTCCCCTGAAAGAAACAAAATTAGGACACTGCTACAAACAAATACCACAAGTATGGCCACCCTAACTTACCTTTGGGATTAGTTCACAGACTAACCTTTGTTTGCCCAAATTCCTTCTCCACAAGATTAGAAACACCGAACTCTTCATCCATTTCTGCTAGGAGTTTTTCCTGTTAAAACAATTGATACCAACATGTATTGCTGCTCTCCTAAATCCACAAGTCAGCTATGTGTTTGTTCTTTAGAAGCAATACTCACCCTCTTCTCCGCTTTCTCTTTCTCTGCTTGAAGCTTCCGGCTTCTCTCAATCCAAGCAGCTGTATCATCTAACCATAGTTCATCCTCTCCCAAGGATTTTATTTTACTGTAGATGGAAGTGAGAGAAGCATGGAGGAGTCAGGAAAGAGTAGACAGTGTTCTTCAGGTCATTGCAAAACTCAGTACAACGAACTTTTGCTTTCTTCAACACCATTGTCTCCTGTCTGGCAGCAATTTAGTTGAAAGAAGGTTTTAGAATAAATGATATAATCCCTCAAAATTCCCCACAATTTCCAAAAATGAGTGCTTACCCCAATTTCTGGTTCAGTATTCTCTTTTCTTTAGCAGCAGCTAATTTCTCTCTGAGTTCCTGCTGTTGTTTTAGAGCTAGTGGGTTAATGACAGCAGCTGCAACCGGGTCTTCTTTAGTGCCGCTTTCTATAAAAATAAATAATACTGTTTAGGTATCATTCCAGACATTTTAAATGAATGTAACTATTAAAGCAAACAAAAAACATACCTGTTTTGGCAGTATTCACTTCCAGGGGTTTTAAACCAAGTTTAGCACGAAGTTTACTAGAAGAAAGAAAACACAAACTAAAACTTGCTGAATGGTGTCCTTAAAGTGTTTGTAAAAAGGTATCTTTGTTATTTTAATTTAAAAAAAAAAGTTATACTTACCCACTCTGTGCAATGGAGTCCCCTGCTGGTGCTCTCAACTCATTCTTTGTGCACCCTCATATAAGCCGCTTTCTATGGGGGCACATCCTGAGCTAGGTTGTGTCTATTGACACACAGCCCAGCGCTCAGGATTTGATTGACAGCAGCAGGAGCCAAAGGCTACTGTCCCTGTGGGTGGGGGAAGAGGGGGAGGAGGAGGGAGAGGAGAGAGAATGCATTCTGACAGTGCTGGATCGAGATGGGGCTCGGGTAAGTATTAAAAGGAGTAGTTCACTTTTGGAACACGAAGCACCCGCTTTTAGGGTGGAACACGTAACAACTTCCAGCATCTGCAGCTCTGCCCCTGCTACACCCCCCCCCACCCCCCCATGACAGCGGGCCAGGGATCTTCTCCCTGCACCCGCTGACACTATTTGAAAACAGCGCTGCCATACGCCCACATCATTCATTCACAGTTTACTGTGAAAAAAATGCCTACAAGTACCGTCCACCATTGCGGATGACTGCTTATAGCTTTCAATGAGTTGCAAAGATGCTGGTGACATTCTCATAGTCCACTGATCTCCCTGCTCTCAGGCAACTGTCTGCCCATACGAGGTACGGGCAGACAGCTATGCCAAAAGTCTGCAGAAGTTAAACATTGCACCCGTGATCGTAGATGCAATGATCTGCAGGATCCTTAAAAAAGAAATAAGTGCACATTTAAATTTACACTGTAAAGCTGGATCCAGGCAATGCGCCAATTGCATAGTTGATAACATGTGAATTGTTTTATCTACCAAAGCATTTGTAAATCTGTAAAGTTTTTTTGATTCAGACAGTACAGCCACATAATCAACCTCTACTACAGCAGCTGTAAAACTTAGTCAAGAATACACCACCACTTTGCTAACTGGACAAGAGGTAGATGAACACAGATAATCCCTCTTTTCCTGTCAAGTGTATTGTCACTTGTAAGTAAAAGCAGCCTCAGCTCAATTCATCCAGGCCACAACTCCAACAGCCTACTGTCTCCTAGTTCTGGAGCCCTCAACCATTCCTAGTCTTAAACCAGCCATAAATGGATTTAATCTTGTCCAGTTCAGCAGGAACTGCCCGGATTTAATCCATCTATGGGTAGGCTGGTTGTACTGACGTTGATCCATCAATCGACTAATACAACCAGTCTGTTCGATTTTTTGCATAAGATTACTGCCCTTAGGTATAGCCATTAGCAGGGAAAGCTTCAAGCCGGCAGTACAACAGTGCAGCGGGAGGGATGCCCCCATCAACACAGCCAGTACAATGTACAGTCGCATACTAGCACATTGTGCTAAAAACTGGCCTTAAAACGAAGCCCTCCAGCGCCGAGATCTCAGAGCCGCAGCGGGCTCCCATCTTCACCCGTCTTGCTTCTGGGTTTGCGGTCTCTGACTGGCCACGATGACATCACTCCTGCGCACACGCGCAGCAGTGACCGCTAACGGCACAGGGCTCAGAAGAACAGCACAGCTGGACGTTCCTTCAGAGCGCATGAGCCAGTGATGTCAATGTAATGTAAATATCTCTTAAACGGGCACGATATTTACACTACCTATAAGTAAAAATATTGTGTGAATGTTTACTTCCTCGTTAAACTCAGAAAGTATTAAAAACATTAGATCAGCTTAACAGTTTGGTAACGATGATTTTCAGAAAGAGTTTGGACCAATGAAGCTATGTATATACCTGGCCACTGCCCCTGGAAATCACTGAAGTAGACAACTCTACTCCAGTAATCTCCACTTGTTTCCGGGTCCCAGGCTGAGCGGCTGGCCTGGTACACTGTAACCACAGGAGGTCAGCCGCTCGGCAAGGATGCCATCCAGAGAATGCTTTGCATTTTCTGAATGAATGCAAAGTTGTCTATAATTGGATGAGGTCCAGAGCGTAAGGTCAGCACTCAGCCCAATCAGAGAGCACTACTGTGCTCAGAATACAGCAGAACAGCCACTTATCACTGGACCCTGAAGCAAGTGGAGGTCACTGAAGTAGCAGTGTTTACTACAGATTTACAGCTTCCAGGGGCATTGGCAAGGTATGATATATACATAGTTGGACCAATGAACTATGCATACAAATATCCATACCTGGAATTCATCTTTAACAATGCCAACTATTTCTCTAAGCACAGATTTTCCTTCTACTTACTTTGTCTCTTCAATGGTTAATGAGGAATCTCCACCTGCAGATTTGGGCGCACCACCTGAAAAATGGTAATTACATAGTTAAACAATTATATAAGGATGCAATATATGTAACTGTTGGAAAGGATCATATAACTCTGGATGAATTTGAATATAGGGCTTTAAGTCACAGATAAAAACAAAGTTGAGTGGTGATCTCCAGGTTTCTGAGACTTTAGTTTGTTTGGACCAAGCTGGTCCAAATGAACTAAGTGCTGCACTGGCTCTTCAGCATACAGTACACAGTGCTGGGTTGTGGCTATGAGACAAAGACTTCCCTTCTCACACCCGGAACAAAAACAGAAGAGTAGGTCCAAGCGGCGCTCAGCCATTCATAGGCAGCTTTGTATTCTGTGAATACAAAGCTTCCTCCGATTAGTGGAGTCGAAAAGGGAGACGCCATCAGCCCGCCTCTACACCTCAGCCAATCTGATTGGATTCAAAGAATACAAAGCTGCCTATGAATGGCTTAGGGCTGCTCAGCTCGACTGTTGTTCTGGGTGCGAGACAGAATTCTCTACTGAAGCTACATGCAGTACATACAGTGCTTAGAGCCAGTGCTAGGGGTGCGCATCTTCACTGATCTACAATTCGATTAAGATTACCCTGTCCACGATTCAATTTGATTCGATCCGCGATGCATCATGACTGCTGCGCAAGCATGCATGGTTAAAATCTTTTTATGCAAAAATTCAAGCAGTCAGGAAAACTAAATTTTTCTCCAGTGGCAGAGGGGTGGATGGGGCCAGTGTCGGGGGGGGGGGGGAGGAGGATGGATGGGGCCAGTGTCGGGGGGGGTGGAGGGAAAAGCTGAGGTGATTAGCCTCCTTC
>BLSH010325916.1:10549-31306 GCA_018402905.1 Glandirana rugosa | reverse complement strand
GTCCTCTTCTTTCTTCTGGGTACGCAGTTCCAGCGCTGTGAGTGGCCGGAGTAGCAAGAGCGCTTTGTTCCGGCAGCCAGCTCTGATTTTCCGTCCGCCTCCGCCGGATCAGAGTGCATGCGTCGCAGACATCAGCAGCTGCATCTCCTAAACCGTGTAGGTTTAGGAGATACGATTTTTACCTACAGGTAAGCCTATAATAAGGCTTACCTGTAGGTAAAATGAATACTTAGGGGTTTACTACCGCTTTCAGTGAAGGGGAGGCGGCTTTATCCACAATGCAGGCTCTGCCTCTGTTTCTTCCGGAGAGGCAGAGCACCGCACGGAAGGACGGATGACGTCATCCCACATTGATTATAACGGCTCGCAGCATTGGTGCAGCATCGTGAGCGTTCCAATCGTGATGCATCGGTGCTGCAATTATATTCAGCACCCCTAGCCAGTGCTGCACTTAGTAATGGAAATGGTTTGGACCAGCTTGGGTCAAACAAACTAAAGTCACAGAAAACCTGGAGATCAGCTATAAAATTATTTTCCACAGTTGCCCCCAAAGCCCCAGTATGATCCTTTTCCTAGACTTGCTGGTGACTTAGAACGCCCTTCCTAACTTAGAGATTTCTCAAACTGGTAGGAAGTCAAGACATAGGAGATGCAAAAGCCTGTCACAAATTCTTTAAGTGGATTGCACCACTTACCCCTCAATTTTTTTATTTATTTTTTTAATTGTGATGGAAAGGGTTAGTAAACAAAATGTATGTGTAGAGGCAAAAAATGCTTAAAAAGCACCGGCAACATCCAGTCCAGTGCAACAACCAAAGCCTCACCCAATGGCTTAGTGAAATAAGAATCCAAGACACAGGGTTGCAGCACTAAATCCACAGAAATGCAATAAAGAATTACAAACTGGCTACAGTTTCGGGCATCATGCCCTTCATTAGGTCTATTCGATCTACTGCATTGCAACAATTCAGTATCGTGATTGGAAGGGACATAGGATTTAAATAAACTCAACAGATGCAATAGTATCATCAATGGGAAAACGAGCCACTGTTGCGCCACTTCAACACGAACACCAGGACAGACAAGACAATGGCAATTAATACATCCAAGATAAATGGCAAAAACAATTACAGAAATTGAGCTAAAAATGTGTGGAATGTGGCGAGTAATCAACCCAAAATAAGAAAAAAATTACACTGCAACCTCATCTATCCTTTTATAAAAAACTTAGTATGAAGTATGAACAAAGACCAGGTTGGGCCTTACAGACTTGCAAAAGCCTGATTATGTGAAAGGCACAAGAAGTGATGAACCTAGTAGAATAATCCGTTACAGGAAGTCCTTTACCAACAAGCCCTACAAACATGGAAAATCAGTCCAGCGGAAGGATGAAGTAACCTGTAGGTAAGCCCTAACAGCCTTTACCATATTTAAAAAGGTGTATAAAAGTAATTCTTTATGAGAAGAAAGAAGTCAGACAAATAGAGCAAAATATATTTGTTAAGGTGAAAAACTGAAACTACCTTAGGTAGAGAGGAATTGCAAGGTCTCAAAACCACCTTGTCTACAATCAAGTAGGAGGATTCAAAGGACAAGGCTGCAAACTCAGACCAAAATGCAAACATATAACTGAAAAGATAGCCACTAAAAATGCCTGAATCTCCTGAATATTCTCAAAAACAGCTCCTTGTAGGACTACAGAGCCAAAATTAAAAAAAAAGGTCCAAACGAAGGAAGTGGAGGTCTGCAATGGAAACTTTGTTAACTTTGTGTGTATAAGGAAGGTTCAAGGAATACTTTGCCAAGGGGCATAGAAACAAAACAGCCAATGCTGAAACCTGACCTATAAGGATACCGAGGGCTCAGCATTGATCCACACATTATAAAAAGCAAAAGGATCCTACACACAGAAAAGACTGAAGATAAATATCCTAAGACTCTCACGAGCGGAAGTACCATTTCCAAGTGTGATGATAGATCTTATGAATGTAGATTTATCAGCCTGCAATATGGTAGGAATTACAGACTCAGACTGATATCCTTCAGTAGCTGACCTTCAATAGCCATGCGATCTAACACAGAAAGCAAGAATCAGGTTAGAGGACTGGGCCTTGACAAGAGATCTGGAAGGCACAAAGATTTGTATACTAGAAGATGAGCCAGATCTGTGTACCAAGCTCTGCAAAGCCAATCTGGAGCTGCTGAAAATTACTGGAAGCCTTTCCAACTTTTGCCTGCAAGAAAGTCTGGATAGAAAACAGAGGAGGGTATTGGTAGATCAGACTGAATTTGTGCCAGGACACCACTGAGGTGTCTGTCACTTCAGCATGCCTCAACCTCAAGACAAACTAGTCCAGTTTGGTAGAGACACAAGGAGAGTAGTAGATCCTTATTCAAAGCTCCCCACCTTAAGCATATCTGCATACCTCCCTATAAATGCAACCAACCATTCTCTTTGCTAATGTACCTACCCAATTGTCCACCTTCTGCCCATAGTGAAAGGTGGTGAACTTCCCGCACCACTGCTCTGCATTTCACTTCTCACTGATTAACATATCACTGCTGTAGCAATGTGTGGCTGCATCTCATGCGATGAAACCACAAAGGATACATCCTGTGGAGAAGAGAAAACCAGATGGCTCAGGGTTAAGAACACTGAAGGAAGGTAAGCCTCCTCTTTGGACCATGGACCAGGAAAAGACACAGCTCAGAAACTAACCCCCAGCTGAAGAGGCATTTGTCATAATGATCAGCCATTGAATGGTAAGCAAGGACTTGCCCACAGAGGGACAGAAATGTCAGCCAACTCAGAAGAGACACACTGGATCAGGAACAGAGGCAAAATGTCTTTGTCTACGGACAGAGGAAATTTGTTCCTCTTGCACAATATTTCCCACTGAAGGGTCCTAAGAGACCACTACAAAAGGAGACCATCGGTCTAATCATTCAGCAGCGAAAAATAGTCTACTGGTCATGACAAAGACTTCTGACAGGTCCTGAAGATTGTGAAGTTGGTCCAGCGGAAGAAAACAAAACATTCATCAGATCAGTGTCTGGTATGAGTTGGGTTCAGACTAGACTTCACGGTGCTTAAAATCCAACCAAAGTCCTGCACAGTATGCAACATTACCTGAATGTTGTAATGCAAAGACTGGTAGAAGTATGCTCTCAAGAGAAGATTTTTGTTGAGATAACCCACCTCGGGGATCCCCCATGGGAGAGAAGAGCAAGAGCACAAATGGGGGACAAGACATAATGAATACTCGAGTAGCAGAGGAAAGGTAGAAGGGAAAAGCCACAAATTGGTGAGTTTAATTTGTCTCCCTGGTGGAGTGAAGTAACCATCGAACAAACGGACTCCATTCCAAGATTGTTAATTTTCACAGGCATTTAACAATTTTAGATCCAAGATGGGGCGATTACCTGTTTTCTTGGAATAATAAAAAGAGCAGCCCTTGAAGCTTTCCTGAGAAGGAACTGAGTTCATCTAGGAGCCTTGAGCTAAGCTAGGGCTGCTTATATGACTAGAGGGAATTTTACCAGCTTATGGGAATCCGGAGAAACAGCATTGCAGAGGAAGAGTGTAAAACTAACTTAGAACCAGAGGAAACAGTCTCCCAAACCCAAAATGTCAGAAACATGACTACCCAAATAGTTGGCAAATAATCTGAGCTGTCTCCCTACCTTGCCTAGCACGCAGATGGGGCTAGCCTTTAACCACAAGTGGGCTTGTCGGAAAACTTGGGAGGACTTGTGCTGTCAAATTCCTTTAGATCTCAAGGTAGTAGAGCCTTTAACTTGCCTGGATCTGTCTGTACAGCTCTCCGGGGAATGAAAGGAACAGCTGTGAGCATGCCCATGTTTATGCTTCTGGTCATAAGGCTTTCTGATTTGGGGTAGAAAGGTACTCTTACCTCCGGTAAGGTTTAATGATTTCAACAAATGTAGTGCCAAAAAGGCATTCACCCACAGAAGGAAGAGCAGTCAAGGCTTTCTTAGAAACCTGATCAGCAGAACAGCACTCAAACCACAATGTTTTGTGCACCACAGATACAGGCCAGCAAGACACTAAAACACGAGGCTTCACAAATATTTTAAAGCATACATTTGGTCTGTCAAGGACAACAAAGCAAAGGGGACCTGTTCCAATGCAAGGTCCTGTCACAAAAGTCTAGTTCACTCTGCAATGGTATGAGAGACCAAAGCCAACATTAAGAAGCCTGAGAGTTCCAGCACGGTATACATAGTTCAAACGACTATCTTACAGGCCGTCAGCTCTTTAAAGTATTTATAATCACTCACCTTATAAAACACATTTCATTTAAAACAGAAATAAAAAGGCAAAACCATTTGTGTATAGATATAAAAAATACAAAACAAACACACACTAACACTATAAATACCTTTTTTGATGTGATCACATTCCATGTTTTCAGCTGCATAAGAGCTAGGGTAGCTGAAACAGCAGCACACAACTTCCCAGTAAAAGGCTTTGCGAAAGGGGGCATCAGGACAAGTTTTATCATTGGAAGAGAGCAAACAGGGTTCCCAGCATAGCTAAAAAAAAAAAAAAAAAAAAATAGGATTTCTGCACTCGCCGTAAAATTCATTTCTCCGTGTTCGACAGACACAGCGCCTCCTTAATCTTGACCAGTGGGTTATATCGCCTCTGCAGGAGTAGGACTAGGCAGAACATAAAACTTGGCTATGTCCCATGGGCCGTCCTCAATCCCTATATAACCCCCTTCCCTGCTCCGGGTACTCCGTTTAGTAGCAAGCAGTATTAGAAGCATTACAACTCCATAGAGGGATGGGTGCTGTGTCCGTCGAACATGGAGAAATGGATTTTACGGTGAGTACAAAAATCCTATTTTCTCCTTAGTTCATCGACGGACACAGCGCCTCCTTAATCTTGACCAGTGAGACAACCCGAAGCAGTGGCAAAATAAAAATGAGGGGTGGGGGTGCTTGATGACAGAAGGCCCAAGAAGTACTAAGTGCCCAAGTAGAATGCGTCGTGACAGGGAACGGAGGAACCTGACCCTTAATAGAATAGACCTGAGTCACCCTCTGTCTGATCCATCTGGAGATGGTAGCTGAAGATGCAGCCAGCCCTTTCCTTGGTCTTTGTGTAACCACAAAAAGCAAGTCTGACCTCCAAAAGGACTCCGTGGCATACACCCGAATCGCGCGAACCACATCCAAGGTATACAAAGCACATTCCTGAGGATGAGCTGGCTTGGGACAAGGACGGCAGCACAATGTCCTCATTCAAACGGAAGTCCGAGACCACTTTAGGTAGGAACGATGTACAGGGATGAAGAACCCCCTTGTCTCAGTGGACCACTAAATAGGGAGTACGACAGAATAATGCTGCCAACTCCGACACCCTACGGGCAGATGTAACAGCCACCAAGAATGCCACCTTCTGGGACAATGCAGGTAAGGGAATCTCCCGAATATTTTCGAATGGAGGTATCTGGAGAACCGAGAGTACCAAGTTCAAGTCCCATGGAGACAAAAGAGACCAAACAGGCGGAGCCACATGCCGAACTCCTTGAATGAAGGTACGAACTAAAAAAAAGTGAGGGGCAAGGGGTCAAAAGACTGCCAAGGCAGACACCTGGCCCTTGATGGTACTCAAGGCCAACTTTTGCTCAGCGCCCCGTTGAAGAAAGGCCAAGATCCGAGCTATAGAAAAGGCACAAGGATGAGCCCCAATTGACTCATACATAGAAATGTACGCTTTCCACGTACGATGGTATATCTTGCTACAAGTGGACTTCCTCGCCTTCAACATAGTAGGGATCACTGATCTAGACAAACCTCTATCTTTCAGTACCTGGATTTCAATAGCTAAGCCATTAAAACCAGCGACTGTAAAGCAGGATGGAAGCCCAGCCCTTGGGACAACTGGTCCTCTCTGAGGCGCAGCCAAGGGACCTTTACGGCCACCAGAATGACCAGAAGACTTTTGCCCTCGATCCTTCGCAGGTACATCGGAAGAAGCCAAAGGTGTTGACCCCACAGTGGCACTAGGACGACTACTAGAGGCACCCGTGTATCCTCTTGTGGAGCCAAACCTGCTGAAGGAGCCGCATGCAGGTCTGCACAAACAGAACTGTCCTGACAGTGTATACCACCTGACCCAGAACCTGTATGCAAGTCGGGAGAGAAAGCTGTCTGACAGCAGCCGGTGAACCACAGCCTGTGGTTCCTTTGTCCAGAGGAAGGACCCCCCCCCCCGGTCAGAATGTAAATCAGACCAAGGTAATCCAATTCCCTGGACAGGGATAGGGGGGGACCTTAGGTAGTCCAGACTTCAACCGAACCTTTGCAGGATTTATATCCGCACATGGAGATTCAGGGACTAAAACTGAAATGGACAAACCTTGCTCCACTTTCTGGGAACCCCCAAAAGAATCATCTTATGGATCTCCCTGACACTCATGAAGGAGGTCCACAAGGCCAGAAGCCAGCGAAGATGTCCCTCCACCCCAGTAATGGGCGAGGGCAGACATTCATGTTGAAGGGGTCTTGTCTGCAGGATTGGGGAAGCCCGCTCTAGGCTTACCAGACCAAGATTGCTTGGAACCCCCAGAGGAAGACCTGAAAGATTTGTTTCCCTTGTCTGCAGTCCCAGGGGCCTAAAATTAATTTCTTATGGGCCGAGAAGGAAGGCCCATGTTTACGGGGCCCCTTCCCTTTCTTAGACTGTGGCAGGAAGGTACTCTTCCCTCGTGACAACCTTAATGAGGTCATCCAGGGTAGCCCCAAACAAGTGATTGCCTTGAAAGGGCAGAACAGTGAGCGCTTTCTTAGAGGCTTGGTCTGCCAACCAGCTCTTAAGCCACAGCACACGTCTAATCACTACCACTGAAACAGAACGTTTTGACAGCAGGGGAATTGCATCCAAAGATGCATCACATACAAACTGCAGTCCTTGGAGCAACTGGTCCACAAGATCAACATAAGCAGTGGGCACCTGCTCATTCCCCAAACCTTGGCACAAAAACTTGACCCACTCAGTCAGTGTCTGAGACACCAGGGCCGAAGCTAGGATCGGTCGCATTGCCGAACCTGCCATAGTGAACATGCTACGTGCCACAGACTCCGCTTTCCTATCGGCCGGGTCTTTAAAGGACGGGGAATCCTCTACTGGAATCATGGTTACTTTATTCAACCTGGAAACAGGAGGGTCCACCACTGGTGGACTGGTCCACTTTTTTCAGGGATTCCTAAAAAGGGGTAACGTACTGCAAAATGTTTGGGACCACAAATGGTGACTTTGGTTGTTCCCATTCTTTATAGGTAAACCTATCAAAATAAGGCAGATAAGGAAATACCTTTGGTGTACGAGGTGACTTATGCATAAGAAAAGCCGCAGCCATGTTCGTGGCCACACCAGCTGCATCCTCCATTTTTAAAGTCTCATTCACCGCAGTAATAAGTGCGTCTACCAGCGCTTTTTTATTCGCTGCTGTGACCATGGGGGATTCATCCTCACTATCGGATGGGTCAGGGAGAGTGATATTAAGCCCCCCTGGATGGACCACATCCCCAGTGGCAACAGGCTCAGAATCGGAGACAGACTGAGAAGGGGAAGGCGGGGGGGGGGGGGTTGGCACTTTCTTCTGGGCCCTTGCTACTTCCACCCGGGATACAAATGACTCTAGGACTGCCGTCAGCACAACCATGGAAAGCTAGGGTTCTGTGGGGGTCATTGGGGGAGATGTGACCCTGAGGCTCCATTGGGAAAAGGGGAGACCCTACAGTACAAAAGATCTTTTGGCACTACAAAGGGATCCCTCAATGCTCAGGGTACCTGCCAGCAGGGAAAGATCACAGGGACCTCCAAGGACTCACCCTACCACCAGAGGAACGCCGTCACTCAGACCCAGCAACACCATGGACGCCATTCAACTTCAGATATCCCGGGCAGGAAGAGGAGAACCACCAAGGGCCCCCAAGGAGCTATCAGGATTACCTCTGATTGTTCCTGGAAATCTTCCGGATCACCAGAGGCAACAGCGAGTACCACTGGAAAGCATACTAAAGACTGAAATTCCATGGGAAAGACCGCGTATCTGTCCCTAAAGCCTCCGTCTCTCTTTCCAGTGAGAAGGCGGCTGGCAGCTTCCAGTTCTGCCTGGATGCAGAGAGGTCCACTGAGGGTATTCCACTTCCCTGTTTAGCTCCCAATTGCTGCTGCTGATCCACACCTGACTCAGAAAGTCCGCTAGAGTGTTTGCTGTGCCACTGATGTGGACGGCCCTGAAAGAGACAATATTATTTTCTGCCCAGCTGAGGATCTGCTGGGCTAGAAACAATAGACTGTTCGAGCAGGTGCTCCTCTGCTTGTTGAGGTATGCTACAGCTGTAGCATGATCTGAAAAAACAGCTTGCCCGCTTGAATCCTCAGCTCTAGAGCTACTAATGCTTTTTCCACTGCCAGGAGCTCTCTGTATTGGGAGGACAGGACTGCCCCCCCCAAGGCTGCCAGGCTCCCTGAGCCTGCCAGCCCTCCGAGTGAGCTCCCCAACCCCAAAGACTGGCGTTGGTGGTAACTTCTTGGGGAATACAGTGCCCAAGGCCTTCCTCTTTATAAATATTGTGGGAACACGTCTCTGTGGGGAAGCTGAACCATCTGATTCAAGGAGCTTGTCTTGCAATCCCACAAACTGAAGAAAAAACTGAAGGGGCCTGGAGTGTAATTAAGCCAATGGCAACACCAGGATTGCTGCGGTTATTAAACCCAACAACTGCATTACCTGACGAAGAGAAGCTTGTGGCAGCAACTTGAAATTTTGTACCAAGAAAATGATCTTTGATATCTTTTCCACTGGAAGAAAGATTTGACTTACTGTATCCATTTGGTAAACCAAGAAGGACAGACTCTGAGAAGGTACCAGACACAATTTTTCCAGATTAATCTCCCAACCCAACTTCCGAAGGGTCTGCAAACACAATTCTAGATGTCTTGAAAGAGTTCCTTTCTCCTGTGCAAAGATTAAGAAACGGACTAGATAGTGGGCGATAGAAATTTTCTGTAACCGACAATAGGCCATGATCTCGCCGATAACTGGTCGGTAAAAAATCTCTGGGCTGCCGAGAGACCAAAAAACGACAGAGCCCTGAACCGCCAATGGTTCTTTCTCCACGAGAACCGCAAACCTCAGGAATTTCTGAAGACTCTGGGAAACCTGAACATGAAGATAAGCATCCTGAAGGTCCAGAGTTAGCATCAAAATCAGATTTTTCTATCTAAATATAGATTTTCATTTAACATAGATTAAAAATTTTGTTTATTCAGCATAAAATGGAGTTTAGCCATTTACCAGGAGGCTGTATATTCGGCAATATTTAAAAATTTGGTGAACTCATTCAATGAATCCAAGATCTGCAAGCGGAGATAACATGCAATACATTGATGCATTCACACAATTTCACACTAACCATGAGATAAAACAAAGTTCAGGAATATTACTTTATCCTATTGTTTTGCAAATCTATGTACACTACAAACTGTATGATTGAATCGGTTCTGATATCGCTCTGTTTTACTAATCTCACAGCTGATTATTCTAAATAGGAAACCTTAATTTTATTTGCAAATATTAAAGATTCTAACTACCAGCAAGAATAAGTCCTTACATTTAAAGAGCACCTATCATTTCAGATCCATCATGGCAGCGCCTGTCATCCACTCACCCACTGCCGCCACCTCCCTCACCTTGCTGGGTTCACTGCCACATTACCAGCTGTCCCAATTAAAGTGATTGGGACTGTCGGTGAGTCAACAGCATGTCAAAGGAGGAGCCGCTGCAGGACAGATGACAGTTGCCCTTTAAAAAGTAGGATTTAAATGGAGTTGATTTAAATCAAATCCACCCTGCTCAGGGGGCTTAAATTGATGATCATACGAAACTTGCCAGATGGCTTTCTTACCAGAAAAATGTTAAGCCAGGGCTTGACAAACTTGCCTGGAATCTAGGAGCCGGCTAAAAAAGTTAGGAGCCAGTTTTTTATAGCGTAGTGTTGGGCTGTCAGTGCCAGGGGTAAGACAAGTCATTTGCGCCCCTAACCCTAACTTACTCACAGCAGAGCAGCCAGTCAATAACTCCACCGTTACATCAGGGTTATAGGCTGGCCAGAAAGAGTGACACTAAATAGTCTGTTATGGGGGAAACTCCTTATTATGCCGAATGCATCGTGACTGCGGCATGTAAAACGCCCTCATGTGCTGCCAAATGGAGCCAATGGTGGGTGGCAAAAACATGTCTCTACTGCACATTTTTACCACCCAACTTGCACATCTAAACAAAGCCTTAGTGACATTGTAAATAAAATACAAAAAAAAGGTGAAAAGTATTCCAGCCCTGCTGATCTTCTGCTGCCTCTTTGCAGCCACTTCCTGCCTACATGTGTGTCCCCCACTGTGACTTTTCATTGCTCTGGTGGGTTTCCGGTCACCATGAAATACTGGAGCCCAGCTGCACAGAGTGGTAATTGTTGATGGTACTCAGGGCTTTATCACAATTTTGTTGCTTAGAATAAAGGTCACATTTCTTGCGGTGTAACATCATCTGTCACATTATACAAAAATAAAAAATTAAAAATGGGCTAACTTATTCATTAAAGTGTATTTTTTTCCAAAAAATTGCGCTTGAAAGACCGCTGCGCAAATACCGTGTGACATAAAATATTGCAGCAACCACCATTTTATTCTCTAGGGTCTCTGCTAAAAAATATATAATGTTTGGGGGTTCCAAGTCATTTTCTAGCAGAAAACACTGGATCTTTAATTTTAAGCCACTAATGTGAGAAAGGGTTTGGTCTTTAAATGGTTAAACTTTCCTGATAACAGCCCGGAGATAATTGCTTTGAAAGAAGAAGATACATTGTTGTGTTTCTTCTTCTAACTCTCAACAAATATTCCAGTGCAGCCCCAAGTGTAACAGCTGTTAGATGAAGCCATGAACGGCTCTCACTGAATCTGACACTGAATCTGCCTAGCTGTTTTAACAGGGGGGAGAGAAGGAACGGCTGTCACTCGCCAGGACGCGATTTCTGGTCGCCATGGCGACCTGGCGCCCGGGGTTTGTCGAGGCCTGTGTTAAGCGTAGAAACCGTGAAATTTTTGATCCTCCGAAACCGGAGAAATCACTCGCTCTGACTCCCAAAGAGAAAATCACTTTCCTAGTTCCTGGCCAGTCAGGTGAGAAAAAAAAAAAAAAAAAAAAAAAAAAAAAAAAAAAAAAAAAAGATCTTCGGGGTGGGGGAACCCTGAACTCTGATCTGTAGCCCTCACTTATAATCTGGAGGATAAAAGGGATTTTCATTGACTTCTGGCAATTGTTTGGCAAACAGGGTCAGCCTTCCTTCCATCTCTAACCAGGCATCACTGCAAACTTTTGGATCGGGCTGAAGTAGTAAAGAGTACCTTCCTTTTTTTCTTGTCTATTGAAAGACCACCTTTTCTTTTCCTGATGAACACTGACTTAAACTCAGATTTGTTCTGGAAACCACATAAAGGTCTTTTGCCATGAAGTCTACCTGTTAGAAGGAAAACGCTTACTCTTTTCTGATGAACAGGCTAGAACTTCATCCAGGGCAGAACCAAAAAAAAAAAAAAAAAAAAGTTTGCCTTCAAAAGGGAATACCACACAGGATTTTAGCCAGATAGCTTGCCCAATGGAATTATGTGCCGAGGTTCTGGCCACTGATTTAATGGTTTCTGTTGCGGCAGCCAGAAATGCCACAGATTCAGCGACCAAGGGGAGGAAATCTCTAGCCCCTTCTACTGCAGTGTCAGAGGAAAGACACCCATCTAGCCTCTGAACCCAAACCACCATGTTCCTAGCAAAGCACGTGGAAGCCAGGGCTGGACCCAGGGAGAAAGCTGAGGCATCCCAGGCTTTCCACAGCAGAGCATTAGCCTTCCTGTCCATGTGATCTCTTAATACACCAGACTACTCAAAAGGAGGGGCATCGAATCTTCGGCACTTGACAAAAACGTCCTCAATCTCAGATTGAAAAGGGAACACCCTTTTATGACCCCCTAGACTGAAAAAGTCTTTTTTTCAGGTTCTTTAAATTCAGAAAGGATCATCTCCTTTAAGGAACGATGGACTGGAAAAGTTATAGGATTACTTCCTAACAGCCCCCTGTACATTTTATCCTGACCTGACAGGGTTTGTTCTGGAACGTCAATCAGTTCTAAAGTATAGAGCGCCTTTAAAAGCTCATCAATATCTTTCACCAGAAAAAGAAATCTAGCCAAGCTAACAACCTCTTCTACCTCTGAAGAAACCTCTTCAGATGCACAGGCAGAATTTTCCCCCTCTTTCAAGTTAGAGACAGCCGGAGAGCAGTTTTTAACACAGAGGGGGGCAGTGTTAGCTGAAACTGACTTTAAAGGCTCAGATCCACTGCAACAGACTTGGAAGTGGAGGGTCCCAAACCAGCCAGTCTAGCTCTGAAAAGATGAAACAACTTCCTTCATACAACACATTAACTCCTTTTTACAGAGGGTACAGACTCAGAACCTGCAACAACCGAGATACAATTATCACAAAGCAGCTTTTTACAACTGTCAGGAAGCCTAGGCCTACAATTTCCACATTTTTTTCTTTACTGGTTTGTTAACCTACAAGAAAAAAAAAAAAAAAAAAAAAAAATGTACAAAATAAATACACACGACAAGTTTCTTCCCACCTACAAAGCCCCTATTGCACAAATACTTAAATGTCAGAGGGGAGACATACCTTGGCAGTGTGGGAAGTGAATGCACCTGCAGGGTCAATCTGTGCGGGTGCTCCATCTGCAGGGGTATCCTCAATCCACAGGGGGGAACCCACATCTGCAGGGCTGAGGTAAAGTCAACTGTCTTCTTGAAAATCCCAGTCCTCCGAGTGAGCTGCCACACTAGAGAGAAGCCACCAACAGCCCAGCTGCTGCTGATGTAAGTGGCAAAAACACAGTCTCTATGCTGCTCAAGCCAGTAAGTAACCCAGCTTCTGGAAGCATGCCACCTCACTTCCAGTTTGGGCACCATTTTACCACACCACCGGAAGCGCGTTATTGGACGCCATCTTAGTAGACCCGAGGCGGGGAAATGAAACAGGAAAATACACGCAGCCTTCCGAATGCACCTTGGACCACCAGAGGCAGCGAGCTCCTGAGCAGAGCGGACACTAGGCAGCGGGAGTTGCTTTCTAATAAGTCCCTATGGTCAGCAGACATAGCCCCAGCCAGTCCGCCTATCTATAAAGGGGGGGTCCAATAACCACAATTACCAGACCAAACATAAACATAACGGTGCGTGTAACCTGGAGGGTCTGGAAACATAAAACTAAGAGTCAGAGGAAAGGGAGGAGCCTTTTAAATTGTATCCGATTTGCGTTTCTTGTAGGAGAGTGGAGCCAATCATCTCTTCAAGTAGCTGTCCTGGAAGATGAAGGGGGAAATTGACCACAATGTGCTATCCTGTTTATTGCAGTCAGTACTTTTTCATACAGCAGGCACATATTAGGAATATGAATGCTGGGTTTACAAAAAAAAAAAAAAAAAAAAAAAAAAAAAAAAAAAAAAAAAAAGGAAGGAAGGAAGGAAGGAAGGGATTGCTCCATAGGGATCATAGCCACTTTTTAAAATGTGAAACCAGTAGGATCCTTGACAGGAGGAATAATTATTTAGTAAAATCCACTGCAAAAGGGATAGCTGACACAAACGTGTTCTGGCAATATACATTATCTCACAAAAGTGAGTACACCCCTCACATTTTTGTAAATATTTTATCATATCTTTTCACGTGACAACACTAAAGAAATTACACCTTGCTACAATGTAAAGTAGTGAGTGTCCAGCTTGTATAACGGTGTAAATTTGCTGTCCCCTCAAAATAACTCACACAGCCATAAATGTCTAAACTGCTGGCAAAAAAAGTGAATACACCCCTAAGTGAAAATTTCCAAATTGGGCCCAATTAGCCATTTTCCCTCCCCGGTATCATGTGACCCATTAGTGTTTACAAGGTCTCAGGTGTGAATGGGTATCAGGTGTGTTAAAATTTGGTGTCATCACTGTCACTCTCTCATACTGGTCACTGGAAGTTCAATATGGCACCTCATGGCAAAGAACTCTGAGGATCTGAAAAAAAAAAAAAAAGGGATTTTATTATAACTTACCGTAAAATCCTTTTCTCTGAGTTCACTGACAGACGCAGCTCTTCTTATGACACATGGGGTTATGCTCATATCACTAGGAGTAGACTAGGCAAAAATAAAACAAAAGAATAGGTTGGCCCCTCCCAGGGGGCAGTCCTCACCTTAGCATATAATTCCCCTGCTCTGCATAGCACATCAGTTCGTAACAAGCCGTACAAACTCCACAGAGGGGTCAGTGCTGCATCTGTCAGTGAACTCAGAGAAAAGGATTTTACGGTAAGTTATAATAAAATCCCTTTTACTCTTACGTTCACTGACAGACGCAGCTCTTCTTATGACACATGGGGATGTCCCAAAGCTGTGCCAATCAAGAGGGGTGGGCAAACTATAACAGTACCCAACAAAAAAGCCCCCTCGAGCCGCGCCATCCGCGCCTAAACTGCCGCTTGTAATACTTTGCGGCCAAAGGCAGCATCTGAAGATGCTGAGACATCAATCTTATAAAACTTAGTAAACGTGTGCACTGAGGCCCAAGTAGCCGCTTTGCACACCTGAGACACTGAGGCCTGGTGTCTAAATGCCCAGAAAGTACTAACTGCCCTGGTGGAATGAGCCGTGACTGGAAACGGTGGAACCTTGCCCCAAACCTCATATGCATGAGTCATGGTCTTCCTGATCCAATGAGAAATGGTAGCTGACGAGGCCGCTATGCCTTTGCGCGACCCTTCCGTCAGCACAAATAAAGAATCAGACTTTCGAAAAGAAGCTGTAGAAATCAAATACACCCGCAAAGCCCTCACTACATCCAATGAATGCAGTTCAAATTCCTTGGGATGCGACGGGTGTGGGCACAATGAGGGAAGAATATCCTCATTCAAATGAAAAGAAACCACCTTTGGAAGAAACTAAGGGGAAGGTCGCAAAACGGCTTTGTCCTTATGAAGGACCAAGTAAGGTGACTTGCAGGATAATGCTGCCAACTCAGACACCTGCCTAGCGAATGTAACAGCCACCAGAAAGGCCACTTTCTGCGACAAGTCACAAGGGAATGTCCCTGATCTTTTCATATGGTGGCTTCTGCAGCACAGAAAGCACCAGATTCAAATCCCACGGTGCCAGAGGCGACTGTATCCGAGGAGCCACATGATGTACACCCTGTACAAATGTATGGATCAATGAATGTGACGCCAAGGGCCGTTGAAAAAGAACCGCCAGGGCCGAAATCTGACCTTTAAGCGTACTTAACGCCAGGTTCTTGTCCAGTCCCTGCTGTAAAAAAGTCAGTACTCTGGACACTGTATAAGAGCGGGGGTTCCAACCCCGTCTCGCACCAGGCAATATAGGCCTTCCAGGTCCTATGATAAATCTTACGTGAAGTACCCTTACGAGCTTCAATCATAGTAGGGATCACGGAGTCCGAGACACCCCTATCCCTCAACACCTGGGACTCAATAGCCAAGCTGTCAAAGCCAGCGAGGGTAAAGCAGGGTGCAAGATGGGCCCCTGAGACAGTAGGTCTCCGCAAAGTGGAAGACGCCATGGAACATCTGTCACCATCCGCACCACATCAGCGTACCAAGGATGCCGAGGCCAATCCGGAGCTACCAGGATTGTCGGGATTCCCTCTGCTTCTATCCTGCGCAGAACCCGCGACAGAAGCTTTAGGGGAGGAAAGATGTAAAGTAACCGATACCGACCCCAGGCTGCTACCAGTGCGTCCGAGGCGACCGCCAATGGATCTCTTGTTCTGCACACAAAGGTCTGTACCTTGTGATTGAACCTGGAGGCCATGAGGTCCACCTCTGGTGTGCCCCACTTGAGGCAAATCTGGCGGAACACTTCTGGATGTGGGGACCACTCCCCCTGATCCAGAGTCCGGCGGCTGTGAAAGTCCGCCTGCCAGTTTTCCACGCCTGGAATGTAGATTGCAGAGAGAGCTGGCACGTGAAGTTCTGCCCACCGAAGGATCAGAGCCTCCTCCGCTGCTGCTGCCGAGCTTCTTGTTCCGCCCTGATGGTTCACATATGCCACAGCCGTGGCATTGTCCAACTGAACCCGGACAGGGAGGCCTCGCCGACCAACGGGACAGACAAAGCCCGATCGCTCTCAGTACATTTATCGGAAGGCAAGCTTCCTGAACTGACCAACGACCCTGGGCAGAAAACTGCCCCAGGACCCCTCCCCAGCCCGACAGGCTGGCATCCGTCGTTACTATCGACCAATTGAGGGGGAGAAAACATTTTCCCAACTTTAGGGCTGGAGCCCGAATCCACCAAATCAAGGATCCTCGGGACTGATGATCCAACCTGATCAGTCTGTCTAGGGATAGGGGAGATTTGTCCCATTGCGACAAAATCGCCCTCTGCAGGAGCTGAGTGTGACTCTGGGCGTAAGGTATCGCATCGAAAGCCAACACCATGAGCCCCAACACTCGCATACAGAACCGTAAGGAGGACCACTGGCGTGATAACAAGGTTCGCACTGCTGCCTGTAATGTCAGGAGCTTGCTCGGTGGTAAAAACACCCTTGCCTGCACCGTGTCCAGAATCAGACCCAGGTATTCCAGCCGGTAGGATGGAGTCAATGATGACTTCTGCAGGTTGATCAGCCAACCGAATTCTTTTAACGTGGACACTGTGATTATCACGTTCTCCTCCAGAGCCGCCGCTGACTCTGATCTCAGGAGTAAATCTTAGAGGTACGCCACCACCGCGATACCTCTCTGTCTCAACAGTGCCAGCATCGGGGCCACCACCTTGGTGAACACTCGGGGAGACAAAGCCAGCCCGAAGGGAAGTGTCACAAACTGGTAATGCAGATCTCCCACTGCGAAGCGTAGAAAACGCTGGTGACTGTGACAAACTGGAACGTGAAGATACGCGTCCCTGATATCCAGGGACGCCATGAGTTCCCCTTGGTGCAGGGCGGCCACGACCGAGCGGATGGACTCCATCCTGAATCTCTTTGTCTTTACAAAGCAGTTTAATGCCTTCAGGTCCAGAACTGGCCTGACACCGCCCTTCTTGGGTACCACAAAGAGGTTTGAGTAAAACCGTGAAATCTTTCCACCGTGGGTACCGGTACAATCCCCCAGTTTGGCAAGCGCCCGAACGGCACCCAGAAGCGCCTCCCGACGCCCCTGAAGGAGTTTTAAGTTCGAAGGGAAGAAACTTTCTGGGGGTAGAGAGCTGAACTCTATCCTGTACCCAGAGGACACCACCTCCAGCACCCATCGATCGGTGATGCGGGCAGCCCCTCTGTCTGCGAACCCCAGCAACCGGCCCCCCACCCGTGAGTCGGGCGGGGGCAACCCATCATGCAGAGGTTGACTTATCCTTCGTTTTTTCGGACTAATGTTGCCAGGGCCTTTTACTGGACCCAGTGGAAGCCTTACTGGACTTGAAGCCCTTACCCGCTGAGCCGGGTGCATGAAAAAACTTCTGACCTGAAGAAACAGGGCCCTGCCTACGGCAAAAATCCTGCCATTTTGGCTCCGGAAGGAAAGTACTCTTGCCTCCCGTGAAATCCTGAATGATTTCATCCAACTGTGGGCCAAACAGACGCCCTCTCTGAAAAGGGAAGATCTGTAAGAGCTTTCTTCGAAGCCTGGTCGCCCGACAAAGAGCGGAGCCACAGCACCCGCCTGATAATTGCAAAAACAGACATTTTTGACAGTATGGGAAGCAGGTCCAAGGCCGCATCGCATATGTAGCGGAGACCTTCCAAGTGTTGTGCACGTTGCACCTCGGCCTGTGCACACTCACAAGTTAAACCGGTGTGTAGTGTGGCAGCGTGCTCGTGAAGAGATTGCGCCGCCATAGCAGCCGCCAGAGCTGGCCGCATGGCTGACCCAGCCAACAAGAACAGTGCCTTTAGACACTGCTTCCGTGGGGCGATCGGCCGCCTCTTTAACCCCTTGCCGACCGCTGATCGGCAAATGACGGCGGCAAGGTGGCTCGTGAGCGCAAATCGCCGCGCTCACAAGCCTAGTGGGCGCGCCCGCGCGCTCACTGTGTTCGGGGAGGGCCAGGGAGCGGGTGCGACGGCTTCGATTGCCGCCGGCTACCCGCGATGGCCCCCCCCCCCGGAGCGAAGGAACCTCCGTTCTGTGTGAGGGGGAAGGGCTGTGATCACAGCCTTCCTGTATACGAAGGCTGTGACCACTTCCCTTCCCCAGCTAGGGCAGTCCCCCCACAGTAAGAACACGCCCGGGGAACATACTTAACCCTTAGAGCGCCCCCTGCAGGTTAACCCCTTCACTGCAAATGGCATTTACACAGTAATCAGTGCATTTTTATAGCACTGATCGCTGTATAAAATGCCAATGGTCCCAAAAAAAGTGTCAAAATATTCCGACATGTCCGCTGAAATATCGCAGTACCGCTAAAAATCTCAGATCGCCGCCATTATTACAAAAAAAAGAAGAAAAACCCCAAAAATGAATTATCATCCGTAAATGCGACCACTTTTGCAAAAAGTAAGAAATTTGGGTTTTTTTGCAAAATTGTCGCTCTTCTTTTGTTTATAGCGGCGATCAGAAATGACGCAGAGGTGATCAAATACCACCAAAAGAAAGCTCTATTTGTGGGGGAAAAAAAAGGACGTAAATTTCGTTTGGGTACAACGTCGCACGACCGCGCAATTGTTAGTTAAAGCGACGCAGTGCCGAATCGCAAAAAGGGCTCCGGTCCTAAAGCTGGAAATCCTTCCGGGGCTGAAGTGGTTAAAAGACAGAGACCCCTCCAAGGGAATGGTCATTGCCTTATTCAGACGGGCCACCGGTGGGTCCACTGCTGGGGAAGCCCATCTCTTAGTAAAGCTATCCTTAAAGGGGTAGCGAACAGCAGAGCTTTTGGGTAAAGCAAAGGAATTTTGTGGCCATAGCCATTCCTTGAACACCGCCTGTTCAAACACCTGATCATAAGGGTAGGCCCTAGGGGACCTAGAGGGCTTAAGCGATCCACAAACATGTGGACTCAAGTGACTCCCCTGCTTGGTCGAGTCGCATGGAGTCGCGGATATCAGTGATCAAAGCGGCCACTATTGCTTTGTCACGTGAAAATGGAACCTCCTGATCACCTTCGCCGTCTGAGGGTATCAGTTCACCCTCTGACAGGTCCACGGGGGTTCCCGTGACCACCAAGGCGCTCTCTGGTTCCGAATCCTGCCCCGAAGAATGACCAGGTGGGGGTGGGCGTTTTTTGGTCCCCCCAGAATCGGGGAAAGAACTCCCCAAATACCGCCCTCAGCTGTTCCAAGGACACCAAGGTTCCCGGGGTGGATTGTTGCTCCGCAGGTACCCCTGCCATAGCACTGCCGGCCTCTGACATCCCAGACTTCCGGCACCCCCACTGTGTGACCACCACCTCTACACCACCAATCAGCCAGGGAGACCCGGGAGGATTGCACCCACCGCTACCAGCACCCAGGGAGAGCCAGCTATACTTGCTGTTTTAAATGCTTCAGCACTGTGACCGGAATGAGCAATGCCAAAAATCCACTGCACTTCAAGAGCCTGTACCGCCGTCTGTCAGCCACGCTTGTCCAAGCAAAAACGGAAGTGCTTCTGCTGTTTTATCACTTCCTGTAATACAGAGAACGGCCACTGGGGGCCGCCAGAGGACAGGCTGAAAACCGCATGGTCTACCAAACAATGGCTGCTGCCATCAACACAAGCTGAGCTTACGGCAAAATGGCACGGTCGGCGGACGAACGGTGATCCACACCGAATGGCGCTGAACCGCCAAATGCAGTCTCCGAACGGTCAGTGCGGGGTGCGGTACTGCGGGGGGGGAGTAACGGGAGATGATCACCCCAGATGCGTCCCCACTAATAGGCCCCCACCGGCCGGCGACCTTAGAAGCTTCCCAGATGCCCACTCTCCACACCATAAGACGGAAGAGGGGTCTACTCACCGATCCGACGGGCGCAGCGGGTAGCCACCCGGAGCAGACTTACCTCCCCATGGAGAGGCATGCTGCTGGCCAGGCCCCTGGACAGGAACAGAACCAGTCACTGGGCTCTAGTGGGATTAGCCACTGGCCGCCTGCACAGAACGGGCGATATGCGGCGTGCCCCCGCTAAGGGTAACTCGCATAGACGTTGGCCGGACTGGGGAAAGTTTTTGGATTCTAGATAGCCTCTATACCGCCAGCCGGCTTCTTGATAGTCTTCATCAGAAAAACCTTCAGGAGACCGCAGATCCCATAGGGAACCAGGTCTACTCCTTGCACTAGGCAATAAAAACTGATGTGCTATGCAGAGCAGGGGGATTATATTCTCACCCGTAGACCCTTCGAAGATTCCAGCGGCCGGCCACCCCCGGATAATCACCCCTGCGTAGACCCCACTAGTAGAGGGCAATGAGGGGGGGGCGTCATGGCGTGGGGCGTGACTGGCAAGCCTCTGACGTAAACCGCCAAGTCGCGGTAAGCCACACCTAGTGGCAAGCAGGCGGCTGGCACGGTAAAACGGCATTCGAGTCGAACACAACTACCGTCGTCGGTAACAAACCATCTGGTACGCCAAAAGTCGGACAGGAGACCGCCGGGGGTCACCGGCAAGAGACATAATGTCCTTCACTATTTTG
>BLSH010325817.1:327540-366154 GCA_018402905.1 Glandirana rugosa | reverse complement strand
CGACTTTGTATGGATACCTCTACAAGAGAGTTTCCTAGAAAGGTTCCCCCAGTCAGAGAGACATATACCATATACCATATACAGAGAGACTGACCCCCTTGGAAAGATCCTTTGAGAGAACATCTCCATAGGTATGTTTCAGCTACATATAGAACTGTAGAACTGTTGCGGACTTATGAGTTCAGTATATTCTTTTAATGTATATATACTGGGTCTGACATTCCTATCATATTATGTGTTTGTACCACACACAGGCCCCCATGCTCACCTGACGCGGCTGTGGGCTGTTGCGGGAGCGGTGGGGCCGATCGCGGAGGGGGATCGGGAGGAAGGTGGGCGCCATACCATCCCTGTGTGGGGCGGTCCTTCAGACCCCACGCAGGTCGATTCAAGTCTCCAAACATAACACCACAATATATATATTATATGATGTAAGTGATGGTCACTGAATATATTTGTTACAATGTAATGTAATCTATTGTAGATTAGTGGATTGTATATGTATTTGTGTCTTATGTATATATTTTTCTGTCTCCTACCAGAACAATACTTTTTTCAGCTCCAGATGAAGCGCCAAGTATATAGAGCGCGAAACTAGTCGAGCAGAGCGAGCAGGAATATATTCCTGCCAAATATTTCTTTGATGGGATCCATATCAGCGTAACCATAATTACACTCCATGTCATTCTTTTGCTTTAGACTTGTTCATAAGTCAATATTTTTGATATATGGTGAATCCTGAGTTGCGTTTAAGATAGATATCCCTATCAATCTGTAGTATAGTATATGTGGGCCCCCTCCCTCTGGCTACCAACAACTTATGTGGTTGGTGTACACAGGGAACCACAGTACTCCTCACCCTGTCTGGGGTAGTTGTAAAATACACTATAACAAAGATTATATATACATGTTTTTCATGAAATTTTAAATGTCTTATGTCTATTTTGGGGCATTTATGTGCCATTTTTTGTAACAAATAAAGTTTATACATTTATACCATACCTAGTATGCCGTTAAAGTCCATTTCTTTCAAATCCAATACTTACATACAAAGGTCGCAAACATATATGTAAATCACAAGCTGATCTATGCTCTCTCCTTCAGAATTTACATCTCTACTCCTGACTCCAGCCAGAAGGATCAACGCCAAAGACGTCGGTCTGCATCCAGTTCCCCACAGAAGACCCAACCCTCCACCTCCATGGCTGACGACCGCAACATCCACAAGAGAGGCAGGTTTGCCCCCCTACCATCGGACTGCACAGACTCCATGGATTGAGGTACTGTACTAACACACCTTACATGGCAAACCAAGCCCTGAGGACTTTATTTACCTCACAAGATTCTCAGTCCTGATCCTTTTGAACTGTCCAATCCCATCCTTCACCAGTATGCCACATGTTGGGCGATCTGCCCCCGTAAAGGAAAGACTGAACTCTACACACTGGAACTCCCCTTTGTTGTGAACTACGTCCTCCCTTTTTCAATCACGGAGCCAACTACTGAAAATGGGCCCCTGAAATGCCTTACCTATAGGAACATTATGGATCTGTCCCTACTCCCCCCCACCTCCCCCCCACCCCCATTCATCTGTCACATTGTCCTAACCACTGTACTCCATGTGCGACATAACAGCTACCCTAAACCCCAAACCCAATCTTCATGGACAGTTCCTGAGAACAGGCTCCGAAACGTTTTTTTTTTTTTTATTGATAGTCCCTTTCCACTATCAACATTTCTGAAACTACTGGTTAAGTTTAACACCCACTGAATTGCATATGTTATGTTTTGTTACTCATCTTGTTGACATTGTTGTTCGTTTTGTTGACAATCTCACCACCCCTCTCCACCCGCGCCGCCTGTCTACACAACGACACCCACACTGTCCTGTACTGTTTATAGAGGTCCTACCATGACTAACCCAGTTGGCCTTAACGCCTTAGTATAGCCTCTACTTTATTAGTAGGACCCCTTTGTATTTACAGGCCAGCGCAACTAGCTCCTGAAGACACGCACTCCAACCCTGTTTTACTGCCTATTACCTCTCTATAAACACGACCGCCACCTCCCTAACTTAGAACTTGACTGCCCTTACAGTTCGTAATATAACTCAACAACCGCTATCACTCCCTGACTCCACTTGCTGACCCCCCTTTCGCTGCTTGGCGGGTCCTCAGATGGTCCCCCCAACTAGTTACCTTTAGCTCTGGGAGGTCTCTTGACCCCCTAGACCGAACAGACTTCTTACCCCTCTCTCCCTTCCCACCAAGGCACACACTCATACTCTCGCCCGCTCCTGCTTCAATATGTCTTTCCATCTCCTTACCGCTCTTTACTCCATTTCATACTTATATCAGCTTCTTACATACCTCATACTCCTCTATCTCCCACTTCCTTCTTCTCTCGAGCAGACCCTACATCCTCTCCTCTTTTCCAATCCGTGGATATCCTCACTTTACAAACCCTCATGATGGCTCCTCTAAATTTTCTGACCCTGAATGTTCAGGGGTTCAACATTCCCCAGAAAAGGACCAAAGCATTCCGTACCTTCGCTTCTCTCAACACGCACGTTGTCTTTCTGCAAGAGACTCATTTTACTAAACATAGTACCCCTAGATTTTTTCATCAATCCTACCCCCAGGTCTACACAGCCTCGGCCGATAAGAAACAGAGAGGGGTCTTAATAGCCTTCCATCGCAGAGCACCATTCAAATTAACCAAAGAAATAAAAGACCCGGAAGGCAGGTACATCATTATAACTGGTCTATTACTTGAAACTGAAGTCACCCTTGTGGCTTTCTATGCTCCTAACAAAAATCCTAGCTCCTTCATGTCCCACCTGTTCCAGGTAATTACACACCATAGACAGGGCACTTTAGTGCTAGGAGGCGACTCTAACCAAACAATATACGCTTACTTGGACAAATCCCCGTTCTCCCCAGACCCAGGCTCGAGCAAACGAACTTACTCCCAATTGCTAACGTTTTACTCCCTCATAGACACTTGGAGAGAATCTAACCCCACACTAAAACAATTTACCCACTATTCCCACCCGCATAAAACTCTATCTAGAATAGACCACATTTTCATCGACACCTGCACCACGCCCTCTCTCCTCTCGTCCATTATTGCCCCCTGCCCATGGTCGGACCATGATGCGGTTATCACATCGCTAATCTCACTAATCCCTAAGCAGATAGACAAAACCTGGTGCCTCAATGACTCCATCCTATCAAACCCTTCTCACAGAATGGACATCTCCCTTGCTCTCAAAGAATACATCGTCAACAGCACCACCCCAGACATATCGTCTCTGACGTTATGGGAAGCGCATAAACCTGTGCTTCGAGGAGCGCTCATGAGCAAAGCTTCTTCCCTCAAGAAAGACAGACAAGCAAAACATAAACTACTAGACAAACAGTTTTCAAAGGCCCACCTAGATTTCCAAAATAACCCCACTCCCTCCAACAGGCAAAAACTTGACCAAGCCAGACTTGACCTGGACCTCTTTTTATCAGAAGCAGTTGATAAATCCCTAAGACGCTCCAGGCACAAACTCTATATGAAAAGCAACAAACCGGACACTTTCCTGGCCCTTACCCTACGCAGGTTAGACCAATCATACAAGCCCATCAGACTGAAACTATCTAATAACACATATAGTAGTAATCCGGTTAAAATCGTAGCCCACTTTCGCAAACACCTAGCAGATCTCTACTCCTCCCCCTCCACATTCAACGAAGCCCGAGCGAGATCTCTCCTCTCGAACGTTAGCCTACCCCACTTGTCCGACTCCCAACGGGCGGCTCTCGAACAACGAATCACCACAGTCGAGGTTGAGGCAGCCATCAAATCGCTACACACCAACAAAAGACCTGGGCCAGACGGCTTCACAGCTGCATATTATAAACTTTTTTCGGACCTATTGACTCCTATACTGACCCCGGCCTTGAACAGCATCTTAGACAGTAAACACTTCAGACCAGAGTCACTTCAAGCCATGGTGTCCATGATACCCAAGCCTCATACAGACAGCTCCTCTTGGGCTAACTATCGTCCGATTTCACTACTAAACTTGGACATCAAACTCCTGGCTAAGATCATGGCTACACGCCTAAATCTGCACATAGGTTCTCTGGTCCACAAAGACCAAGTAGGGTTTATCCCTACCAGACAAGCCGGGGACAGTATAAGATGGGCAGTCATTTTGACACACGTGGTTAAGAGAAGAAAGATACCCGCCTGTTTTATATCATTAGACATCAGAAAGGCGTTTGACACTTTGTCATGGTCTTATTTGATGCTTGTCCTCAAGAATTGGGGCTTTGGCCCCCACTTCCTTACATGGGTTTCCTCTCTTTACCACTCACCTTCCGCCTTCGTCAAATACACCAGGTTTAAATCACACCCCTTTCCAGTATGTCGAGGCACTCGACAAGGCTGCCCCCTCTCCCCCCTCCTATTCGCTCTTGCTATTGAGCCACTGGCACAGATGATCCTCTCAAACCCTGACATAAAAGGTATCGAGCTTGGCGGTCATCAGCACAAACTTGGGCTTTTTGCTGATGACATCCTCATGTTTATGTCATCCCCCTTAACCTCAGCCCCAAATCTCCTCAAAACTCTTGAAGAATTCGGCAAAATATCAGGCCTAATAGTTAACCCACACAAATCCAAAGCCTTAAATATTTCCGTTGACCCCTCAGATCTGACTCAACTACAAAACTCACTCCCATTTACCTGGAATACTCATTATCTCCCCTTTTTGGGCATCAACCTCACTCCAGATCTCAACAATCTGTACTCGGCCAACTACCCTCCTATGCTATCACATATTACTTACTAAACTCATGGGCCAAACTCCCTCTTGCCTGGCTAGGCAGAATTGCCACAGTCAAGATGACTGTCCTCCCAAAACTTTTGTACCTATTTATTTTTGTACCTCCCCACTACCTACGTCTCCTACAGAGCCGCACACTTAAATTCATATGGGGCAAAACCAGACCCAGAATTAAAAGACACATACTTTATGTCCCTAAAATCAGAGGAGGCCTGGGAGTTCCTAACTTCACCAAATATTTCCAAGCCGCACAACTGGCCCAATTACCAAAATATCACGCTACCAAAGAAACCCCATTATGGGTATCCCTAGAATCAATAGACTGCGATCCGCTTTCTGTAGCGAATTTGCTCTGGCTAGACCCGAAGGACCGCAAGCACATCGACAACCCAATAACCTCGCACAGTTTACGCATTTGGGACAATCTGAAAACAAGGTATTCCCTACAGTCCCCACATAATCCCCTAATCTCATTCCTAAAAAATCCATCTTTCTATCCGGCCTGGACCGCCCCAAATTCATTCTATAATTGGACTAATGCCAACCTCTTTCGAGCTCTCTCGTTTACAACTCCAGACACATTCAAATCATTCCCGCCTCTCTGTGAAACATATAGCCTACCTAACTCGGAGATATTCCGATACTTACAACTTAAACATTTCTTCTCACCATGTTTACGCAGGGACTCATCCCTACCTGCCCTATCCCCATTTGAACAGATATGCCACAAAGATCCACATGCAAAAGGGTTGATCTTGTCACTTTATGCCCAGCTCCTAGACCCCTCTCCCCCATCTACTATGCTCTATGTCTCCAATTGGGAGAAAGACCTGGGGATCCATTTAGAACAAGAGGAATGGCAGGACATTTGGGCTAATACCAAATCATCCTTTCAATCAGTAGTAGCCATGGAAACTAATTATAAGGTTCTTCTACGGTGGTACTTAGTTCCCGCCTGGGTTGCAAAATTCCTCCCCACCTACTCCCCTTCTTGCTTCAGAGGCTGTGTCGACCAGGGCACCCACCTACACACCTGGTGGACCTGCCTATTAGTTACTGCCTTTTGGGGTCAGATATTCCAAATCCTATTAACACTATTCGAAACTCACCTACCCCCAGAACCCACAGTAGCTCTCCTGAACAAAAAACCTGACGAAATTTCTAGGCCACAGTTCAAACTCCTCTTGCAGATCACAACGGCGGCGAAACAGACAATAGCTAAGGCGTGGAAAACACCACAACTCACCATAGCCGAAACCAAAAACAGGGTTACAAGAGCAATGATACACGCCAGGATAGAAGCCATTCTCCTGGATAAGGTTAAATCTCAAGAGAAAATTTGGTCCCCATGGATGAAACACTTTGTGCCATCCAACTTTGACCATAGTCTCCTCACCCCCTGAACACACCGCATTCATTCTGCAGGCTAATCTGCTAACCTCCCCACGTATACTCTTACCACAACCACCACAGAGAGATAGGGTCTGCTCGAGACTTACCAACACTCTTTCACTCTGCTCAACTCCTCTTCTTGCTCTTCCTTCTCTCCTTCTTCTTTCCTCTGACTAGTTTCTCTTCTTTTCTGCTATCCACCACTACATTTCCCCCCCTCACCTTCTTATGGCCAGGTCAGTGGCCCACTAGGTCTCCCCCACATCCAATATCTATGCATTCTAAGTGTCACACCTTTCAATTGACGAGCTCCCCTCAGACTCTTTCGGAGGCCACCTAGACCCAACCCATAACCCACTGTCTAGACTCATGGGTTATAACTGGTCTTTGGACCCATACAGACCATAATAGACCTGTCTACCTCCCCGGGCGCAGTATGCTCCCAGAGGGGCACCTGGGTGGTAGCTGGCCCATCAACCCAATTACCCACCCAATTATATTTGGGAATGACCACTTGAGTCGCATACAATCCACGCGAATCCAACTACTGCTTGACCTCCCCCTTCCCCACCACGACACAAGGACTTAGTGGTACATATTCGGTTTATGATGGTTACTACCCTGGTCACCTGACCTACCTACTTATACGTTTCTATTTGTTATGACTTTTTATGCGAGATTTTTTTTGTACTCTCATACTGTAAAACTCAATAAAAACATTTGAACAGAGAAATATCTTATAAATTGACCACTTTGTGTAAATACAATATGTTTTAATTTTCTTTCCACGTTTTCCAAAGACTTGTGGAAAAAAATTAACGTACATAAGACTCATAATGCCTCATAGAACATATGTTGGGTTGTTTGCTTTCCAAAATGGGGTAATTTTGTGGGTAATTCCACTGTCCTGGTGCTCCAGGACCTTCAAAAGTGTAATAGGTGGTTAGGAAATTATATGTTTAATTTATGCTCCTAGAACACCTGACGGTGCTCCCTGCATGTTGGACCTCTCTATGTGGCCAGGATGTGTAAAAGTCTCACACATGTGGTATCACCATACTCAGAAGAGTAGGAGAATGTATTTTGGGGTCAAATTTTTGCTATGTACATGCTATGTGTTAGAAATATCTTATAAATTGACCACTTTGTGTAAAATAAGTTTTCATTTTCTTTCCACGTTTTCTGAAGACTTGTAGAAAAAAACAAACCATACAAAAGATTCATAATGTCTCATAGAATATACTTGGGGTCTTTGCTTTCCAAAATGGGGACATTTTGTGAGTAGTTTCACTGTCCTGGTGCTCCAGGGCATTCAAAAGTGTAATAGGTCCTTAGGAAATTAGATGCATAATTTATGCTCCTAGAACAACTGACAGTGCTCCCTGCATGTTGGACCTCTGTATGTGGCCAGGCTGTGAAAAAGTTGCACACACGTGGCATCACCATATTTGGGGGGAGTAGCAGAATGTATTTTGGGATGTAATCGGAAGTACGCATATGCTGTGTGTGAGAAATCCCCAAAAAATATAAAAAAACATTTTTTCCATTGGTTTTGGCCGATTTATATTCTTCCTCATATTTTTGGTAAAAAAAATCACACTTTTTTGGGACCATTGGCATTTATACAGTGATCAGTGCTATAAAAATGCACTGATTACTGTGTAAATGCCATTGGCAGTGAAGGGGTTAACCTGGAGGGGGCTCTCTAAGGGTTAACTGTGTTCCCTGGGCGTGTTCTAACTGTGTGTGGGCTGGCCTGGCTGGGGGAAGGGAGTGATCACGGCTTCCATATACAGGAAGCCTGTGATCACAGCCCTTCCCCCTCTAACAGAACGGAAATCCGTGTTTACTTACACGGACCTCCGTTCTTTCACTGTGGGGGGGCCATCACAGGTAGCCGGCGGCGATCGAGTCTGCCCTACCCGCTCCCTACCCCCCCTGAACACAGTGAGCGCGCGCTCACAGTAAGGGATATCGCAGCCGCCATCATATGATGGCGGTTTGCGATATCGAGCCACTCTGTCACCGTCAGACGCCGGTTGGTGGTCGGCAAGTGGTTAATAAATGAGATAGGCCGTCAGTACATCAGGTGTGATCAATGTTCAATGATTGGCACAATAGCTTTCATGCAGGCCAAATAATATACACTTATTTGTGTTATTTTTATCAAACATATGTAGCAGTATAAATGGTGGCCCACATTTATGAACAAAAATGACTTATTTGCTAAATTTTTTCATAGAAACTAAAAAAAGGTGTTTTTTTTTCAAAATTTTCACTCTTTTTTCACAAAAAATAAAAATCCCAGTGGTGATTAAATACCACAAAAAGAAATCTCTATTTGTGTGAAATAAATGATAAAATTCTGTTTTGATACAGTGTTGCATGACTGAGTAATTGGCATTCAAATTGTGAGAGCACTGAAAGGTGAAAAATTGTCTGGGGAGGAAGGGGGTATAAGTGCCCTGTATTGAAGTGGTTAAATATGGTGGAAGCATGCTAGCAGGGAAGTTGGGTGGAAGATATGCTGAGGAGCTTGTCAGTGGCCTAGGCCTGTGCTAAACCCTTTATCCCCTGCCCTGGGAGATCTTCAGAGCAACCAGCTGGGCTGGTAGTAGTTCTACAAGAGAAGATGAGACACTCCAGCATGCAGCTTTGCAACATTGTGTGCTAGTTTCCAAAGGGGGCTAAGAGCTCCTGGTCCATGAAGAATTTTGCCACTGATCCAAAGAGATTGGGTGTTTCTAGCACGGAGAGCAGTCCAGGATCTTTTCTCTGTAGGAAGGAAATTGTCTTCATCTGTTGTTTCAGTCAAGTTGGACATCCCATAACCCCTCTACCCCATCCAAGTTGTTATCCCTAATAAAAACAACAAAAACAAGCCCAGGGACTGATTTCTTGTGTCTGAATGCAACTTGGAAATGTGTGCAGGAATAGGGGGAACCAGTAACCAGCGGCTCCGGGGTAGCGCTACCTACAGCGTATATAACAATATTTATTGACTTCTATAGGTCATTTTTGTTTAACATGTAAAAAGAACCCTATCTCTTCCTTCACAGCCCTTAAATATCATATTGTGTGATATCAGTACAGACATCAGATGTAGATTGGACCATTTTCTGAGTAGGGTTTTGCAGTGTTAAGATTGCCTAGAAGTTACCACAAGTCTTGTATGTACACGCCTAGTTATTGAGAATAATGACCATTTGTTGCGTGGATGTAGATGGCAAATGTTCTCTGTGAGTGGACCATCACATGCAGAGCTTGTACCAGAGTTGCAGTAGCACTGGCTGCAGCAGGGTGAACAGGGTCAAGTCAGCTAAGACCTGCACTGATATTACTTAATTTAATGAGGACAATCGGATGTAACAGGCATTCTTCTTTAAATATCTTGCCATGTAATGCTACAGTTTAGAAAAAAAAAAAAATAGTTTGATGCTTTACAGACTGTAGCTACAAATGATGGCACACTGCCTAAAGTGTTTTTATTTCAGAAATGATTTGCCATTATTTGTCCTAGGAATTTACAGTGCATTTTGTTAAGTCTGAGGGGGATAGATTTTCTTTTTCCTAATAACCTTACCTTATTGTTATGTTCTGTAATCTTTGAGATTAGCATTGGATGTATTCCATGGAGTAGCTGTAGTAGAGCTGGTTAATTCAAAGGAGAATCAAAGCAAGCTTTCTGCTGTTACTCCCGTTTCTTTAGGAAACACAAATCTTTAAGTTTCTAAAAGCCAGGGATATACTGGTCATCAAAACTGCATACAAAGCAGGGGCAGATAAAGTTCTAGACTAAACCAGCCTTCTCTAGTGCATTTATTTTAGACATAAATAATAAAGAATAAAATAAAAAACAATGGCATAGCATTTGTGTTTATGTGTAAAGAGAAAGGTGGTTAAGGCTGATATTACCAACACCACTTATTGTATGTCAGGAAGGAAAGGCAGTGAAGAGGGAAGGTTATCTAGCCTGTCTAATATTCCTCCCAACATCATCGGCTGCTTGTGTAGCCTCACCCAAAGATGTAAAAAAAAGAAAAAACAGCGGCGCCTCTAAGTGTAATAAGCTAGTTTATTAGGCACACGCACGCATTGTGATATATGCACTCACAGAGGTAGATGAAGTACAGGCATCAAGGCAAAGGGATCATCCACAGGTCACCGGAGTATAGTACACTCAAGGACCTCTTTCTGAGGCCAGGGGTGGGTATGCTGGGGGTATCCAGTGCAGCCACTAACGAAGCCTTCAGCGGGGTGGCATGCTGGCATAGGACAAACGAATGTCACATCCGGGAAGCCGTCCTATGCCAGCACACCACCCCGCTGAAGGCTTTGTTCGTGGCTGCACTGGATACCACCAGCGTACCCACCCCTGGCCTCAGAAAGTGGTCCTTGAGCGGACAATACTCCGGTGACCTGTGGATGATCCCTTTGCCTTGATGCCTGTACTTCATCTACCTCTGTGAGTGCATATATCACAATTGCGTGTGTGTGCCTAATAAACTAGCTTATTACACTTAGAGGCGCCACTGTTTTTTCTTTTTATTACTACAGAGTGCCTTCCTGCTCGGTTCAGCTGGCTGCCTGTCTCCCACTCTACCTTCAACATTGGATTTTTGGGACTTTTATTGGACTTTCATTATGTAATTAGTGTATGGTTATCAGTGTCCGACATACCATCTGTAGAACCTTTCTCTAGACATACACATTATTTTTAGTCCCGGGTATGGCCAATCCAGCATGTGAGCGCAGTGTCCATTTTTAATTTTCTTCACCCAAAGATGTGTCTGTCACAGGGCCGTAGATAATTTTTTGTCCTGGGGGGGTTCAGCAGCAGGTACCAAGTGGTGAAGCGGGGGGGAACCAAGCAGTGATGTGTGCCCCAGTAGCAAGCAGCTTTCTTATTGTGGCACACAGAGAGGAGGAAGGTCAGGGCCACCCTGTGCAAAGCCATTGCACAGAGCAGGTTAATATAACATGTTCTTTATTTTAATTTAAAATCAATTTAAAATGCGTTTTTTAATTTAAATGTGGTTTCTCTGCGGATTTTTTTTTTAGAAAAGGTGCAAGGACCTTTTCCCTGCATTTCCCATAGGGACAGCAGCCCATTCCCACGCAAACGCAGGCCACACCGTATGCATAGGTGTGAACTACCCTTAGCCTTGGTTCACGCTATGAGTCACACAGGAACTGCATCACATTTCTGTGCAATTCACATGCGATTCAGTGCAGTGCGATTTGAGCCCCTTCATTTTGAATGGGCTCAGATTGCACTGCATTACACCAAAGTCGTGCATGCACCAATTTTAGGAATGCATTGAAACCAGATCACATGGCCATTTTGTATCATCAGATCTGGGGGCAGGCAAACACACTGCATTTGGGTGGTTATTAAGATTTAACTGACACCCGCTGTAGGTGTCAAGGGCAGTGCAATTTGAATGTGGTGCAGGACCAGGGCAACCTTTAACCACTTCAGCCCCGGAAGGATTTCCCACTTTAGGACCAGAGCCCTTTTTTGCGATTCGGCACTGCATCGCTTTAACTGACAATTGCGCGGTCATGCGACATTGTACCCAAACAAAATTTGCGTCCTTTTTTTCCCACAAATAGAGCTTTCTTTTGGTGGTATTTGATCACCTCTGCGTCATTTCTGATCACCGCTATAAACAAAAGAAGAGCAACAATTTTACAAAAAAAACTATTTTTCTTACTTTTTGCTAAAATACAAATCCAAAAAAAAATAAAAAAATTTTTTTTCATCAGGTTTGGCCGATTTATATGCTTCCTCATATTTTTGGTAAATAAATTGCAATCAGCGTTTATTGAATGGTTTGCGCAAAAGTTGCCGCGTTTATGGATGATGAGAATTCATTTCTGGGGTTTTTCTTTTTTACTAGTAATGGCAGCAATCTGCGATTTTTAGCAGTACTGCAATATTGCAGCAGACATGTCGGACCATTTTGACACTTTTTTGGGACCATTGGCATTTATACAGCAATCAGTGCTATAAAAAAAGCACTGATTACTGTGTAAATGCCATTGGCAGTGAAGGGGTTAACCTTCAGGGGGCGCTCTAAGAGTTAACAGTGTTCCCTGGGAGTGTTCTAACTGTATGGGGGCTGCCCTGGCTGGGGGAAGGGGGTGATCACGGCTTCCATATACAGGAAGCTTGTGATCACTGCCCTTCCCCCTCTATGAGAATGGAGATCCGTGTTTACTTACACGGACCTCCGTTCTCTCACTGCGGGGGGGCCATCGCGGGTAGCCGGCGGCAATCAGGTCCGCCCTACCCACTCCCTGGCCTCCCCCGAACACAGTGAGCGTGCGAGCGCGCCTCTGGTGGCGCACGCTCACAATACTAGTTATCGCGGCAGCCGTCTTGTGATGGTGTTTCGCGATAACGAGCCAACTTGCCACAGTCATGCTGCGGCGTGCGGTCGGCAAGTGGTTAATATTGATTGGATCCTGGGCAAACATTTTCTTTGCCCCCCCTCCCATTCAGATCATGACTGCTCACTGATCGGTTGCTGGAGGTTACAGCACATCATTATGGTTCACTGATTGGTTGCTGGAGGTTACAGCACATCATTAATAATCACTGATTGGTTGCTGGAGGTTACAGCACATCATTAATGCTCGCTGATTGATTGCTAGAGGTTACAGCATCATCTCCTCACTGCCTGCACACCATGGACTGAGGAGGTGGGAAACTCCTAGAACCTGTTATTAGCAATGAGCAGAGCACACACAGCTATGAAAGTAGGGACTGTAGTGTGTGAAAGAGGCCTTCATGGTGAAAGGTCTACTTTAAACCAGAACAGCTTGTCTTGACTTTCATACACTCCATTTATTGTGTGAATGTATAGCTTGGTTTGAGACTGCATCCCAGTAATGGTCAACTGATGAGGTTTTCAGGGCCTCAACTACAGCCCCTGACACACCAAAGGGTTGTACAGGAGATGGTCAGAGACTGCAGACATAGTACAGGAGAGGGTCAGAGACTGTAGGTGTACCACAGGAGATGGTCAGAGACTGCAGACGTACTACAGAAGATAGTCAGAGGCTGCAGGCATACAGGAGATGGTCAGAGACTGCAAACGTACAACAAGAGATGGTCAGAGACTGCAGACTTACTACAGGAAATCGTCAAAGTCTGCAGGCATACAAGAGATGGTCAAAGACTGCAAGCGTACTACAGGAGATGGTCAGAAACTGCAGACGTACTACAGGAGATGGTCAGTAACTGCAGACATACTGGAGGAGATGGTCAGAGACTGCAGTTGTACTACAGGAGATGGTCAGAGACCATCCATGTACTGTCTGATCTCCTATCCCTTTACATTGTCTGCTGAACACTCACAATGGTCCTTCCTGATCACCATAACAGGTGCTGTCAGTGTCCCCACACACCACACATGTCATTTACTTACTGTGTGACACCAACAACAAGGACAGGTCCCAGACTTTCAGCATGGACTGTACAGAGGAGGGAGAAGCCGTCCCTACCTCTCCTCCCCACTGATCACAGGTCTGGTTGTTAGGGGGTGGAGTGATCGGCTGTTTGGGGGATGTGCAGGTCACGTGAGGGCAGGTCAGGCAGTGGTTTGTTGGCAATTGGAAGAGATGACGGCGCACCAAGCCGGGAACCAAGTCGCACAGCTGTAGTCCAACTCCACCCGAGTAGTATTTGTCTGCCATCTTTTTTATGGGCCGCGCAGGTACAAGGGGCAGCTGCTTTGTGCTCCACAACACTGACTGGGGCTGGGCCCAGGGCAGCTGCCCCTTTTGCCCTACGTTAAAGACAGCCTTGTGTGGGAGATGCGTTGCAGGCTTTCTGCACCACATCCTAGTGTGAACCAGGCCCTATTATTGCCTTTTCATCACAATTAAAAAAGGGCCAGGGCACTGAGGGCAGAAAACAGTCCAGCCTGGCTCTGGCAGCAATGTTGTTGTGCCTGGTAACCCCTCAGCCCTTTGGCTCTGTAGTCAGCCCCACAACATAGCTAACAGAGCCAGGCTGGACTATCAGTACTAACCAAGCAGTGGAAAATGGTAACCCACAAATCCAGTGATTAGTGAATAATTTTGCCAGTTGCCACAGACTCACGTGTCTCAATGGCAGCATAGCAGTGGTGTCAAGTGGTCTGTGATGACCGTCTCTCAGGCAACAATCAAGCCAAAAATGAAAGAGGGAGGCTCAGTTCCTTAGCACCAGCACTGCTACCTTGCGCGTTCTTTGCTAATCCAATGCTGGAAGTACAGAGTGTAGAGACACAGTGGGCGGGATTACAGACACCGCCCGCTCCCACTGTGTCTATGACCTGTCTGCCGGGAACCCAGCATAGCCTGGTCATAACAGCGTGACGTCAGTGCCTGTGACAGTGTGCCTTACACCCACCATGCTGCATCCACTTCGCCCGCAATACTGACTGCTGTGCTCTGCTGTTTGTTGTTGCGGTGCTGGCGCCATGAGAGGCGACAGGGCAGAGACACTTTTTTATTATTGGCAGGATGCTTGGGGGGGTTTGAACACCCCAAACTCCCCCCCTTATCTACGCCCCTGGTCTGTCACTAACAGGTGCGACACATTATACCTTGTAAATAGGCCCTAGCTTCAGAAGGACTACCTGCCTGCCTCATTATCCAATAATAGTCATTATTGGGAGCCAAGATGTTTTCACTTAACAGTTGGTGGTAGGTTTTCAGCTCCTGAAGGTCCAGAGTTATAAAATGAATTAAGGACTTTTAGTTTTAAAATGCTATGGGTGTTTAATTTGACTGTCATATGGTAGTTACTCTTTGTTTGCCTGTACATTACTGACTGCTATACCCCTGTTTTTCTATGCTATTGTTATTGTGTGTTGATGGGTTGAGTAACAGTTTTTTCTTTATTCATTTAAAGATGTATTTGTACAGATTTATGTGCATGTAATTATTCTGGGTTGTGACTATGGATCTGATTTACTAAAATTGAAAAGTGCAATATTTGGTGCAACTCTGTATAGAAACCAATCAGCTTCCAGTTTGTCAAAGCATAACTGAAGCTGAATTTAGAAGCTGATTGGCTACTATGCACAACTGCACCAGATTTTGCACTATCCAGTTTTAGTAAATCAACCCCTATGAATTATGTAAAAAACAAATATGCTATTTCTGTACTGCCATTCCTGCTTGCATTTGTGAGTCATCTAATTAAAATGGAAATGGAAAATGTACTTTTACTTGTTCCACCAAGGAAGTGCTGAGCATTTCACAAATTTTAACTGGTCTGCAGTTGGCTACCTTAAAATATAGCAGTATATCACCTATTGGTAGTGTGTGGCCATCACTATACTATAATATATAATAATATAATAGAAAGAACCTATGGCAGAGAACTTTAGCTTGATGCAGAGAGCTTGTATTAGGTATACATGATATTTTACATACAGTATATATAATATAGCTTGCAATAGTATAGTTTAAAAGACTAGCATATAGCCAGAAACATATTTATAAAATATCTAGGGGTCCTAGCAACATAACAGAAAGGGTTTTTGATATTATCAATAACAATTTATCAGAAAGCACTTATTCCACATCAGTGCTGAAGATTCCTTTTATCCTGTTTTTTTCTCAGAGGAACTCTCCCCAGGTTGAGAGTGGACTGGTAGAATAAATCAACTTAATTTTTCTTGTTCATTGCAACCAAGAGGGTTGCAGCTGCCCATATACATGAAGTGAATTTGAACTAGCTGAAAGGGAGAAACAGACACGCAGACCTTCTCAGTTGACCTGGAATTGCAACTTGAATAGTCAAGCAAACAGCACAACTTTGCACCAAAGGTGGGAATGAGTCCTATTCAGAGAAGCTGCTACCTGTTTACAGCTACAGGAGCTAGTGTTCAGAAATTATTCCTGTTTTGGTTATCCTTTTCCCTCATCCTCTCTCCCATGAATGCATCATCTAAAAGAGCTACAGAATAATAATAAACTTTATTTTATATAGTGCCTTTAAAAGTAGCTCCTCAAAGCAGTTTACAAAGACAAGAGAAACAAAAACAAGAGAAATACATAGGATGAAACAAAAGAAAAAAGGGACAATTACGTGAAAGCTTGTCTAAAGAAAAAGTTTTTAGATTTGATTTAAACAAGCTTAGAAATGATGATGCTCTAATGTTCTTTGGAAGTGAATTCCAGAGTTTTGGAGCATAGCAGGAGAAGGCTCTGTCTCCCATCAAGTGTATGTAAGAAGGAGGGACACACAGAAGGCCAGAATTTGAAGAGCAGAGGTGGAGAGTAAAGCCTCATACACACGATGCAACGGTCGTACAACCGAACAAACCAAATCGTATGTTGGCTCATGTATCTCACATACTGACATGCACTAAACGATCGTACGACCGAGCCGAGCGTAGTGACCTGTTACGAACGTATAAAGAGAAAGTTGAGGTGCATGTAATTTGTGAATTAGGAACAAACGGACACTTCCGGCGGTTCCTGACTTCTGAGCATGCGTGTTTTGCACAGTACAACTTGTTGGACCAATTTCTCTGTACACACGATACAACATTACTGTATCAAATCAGTAAACCTCAGATTTCTCCCCAGTGCTTTGTCCAGTGCCCTGTCTGCACCTGCACTGTTCTTGGTGCCTGGAAAATTGAGAACGCCCATGGAATCCAAAAGGCGCCCCTCTACATCAAAAGCACTTTTGGACCAGCTAGAGGACAGCGATAGTGAATTAGAATCGCTTACAGAATGGAGCGATAGTGATTCATGGGGAAGTTCATCATCAGAGTCTGAAAGTGACAACAGAGACGATTCTGCGACCGAGCTCAGTGATGTGCGAACTTGGTGCTCTATTAACTGCGATACAGATCACGCAGCACCCCCAAGATTCCCATTTACTGGAGCACTTGGTATGAAAGTGGACATTGAAGATGACAACCCCTTGGCATATTTACAACTATTTCTGACCGATTAAGTTATTAAAAAAATAGTTACTGAGACAAACTGGTACCAAGAGCAATCAGTAGCAATCGGCTACTCTGCATCAGAAGTAGAAAGTGGGAACCAGTGAACAAAGATGACATTTGGAAATTTCTGGGCCTAATAATACTTCAGGGAGTGGTGGGGAAACCCATGCAGAAGTGGTATTGGACAACAAATAAATTACTTGCCACCCCATTCTTTGGTACAGTCATGTCGGAGTACAAATTTTCCCTGATAATGACATTTTTACACTTTGAAAACAACAAAGAATTTGATGAAACTACTCACCCTGCACCAAAACTGAAGAAAATTTGGGAAGTATCTCAAATGATTCTTAAGAATTTCCAATGGAGCTATGTGCCAGAAAGAGATGTCAGCATAGATGAAAGTCTAATGACTTTATGGAAGGCTCAGCTGGGTGCAATATATTGCATCAAAGAGAGCACGATTTGGCATGAAATCCTTCATGCTATGCGAATCGTCACCTGGCTACATTTGGAATTTAGTCCTATATACTATAAAAGGGACAAAATTCTACCCAAAATACAGCAACTATGGAATGGCAATATCTTCCGTTCTTTCCCTCATTCAGCCATTGGTAAATCAGGGCTATTGCGTTACAACAGACAATTTTTATATGTCTCCTGAACTTTATGAGTTTCTTCTGCAAAACAAAACAGATGCCTGTGGAACTATTGTGGCTAACCGGCGTGACCTGCTGCCAATGTTTGGCAATAATTGCCTGCCAGAAAGGCAAAATGATGGCACTGCGATGGTGTAACAAAAAAAGATGTGTGCCTAATGAGTACAGTCCATAATACCTCCGCTGTTATGGCACACATGAAAGGTGAGAAAGACATCATGAAGCCACAAGTAGTGATTTACTACAATAACACCAAGGGAGCTGTTGCCAGAGCCGACCAAGCAATGACATTTTACCCAATTAATGACATTTTACCCAATCAATGAGGAAACAACAAAAAAGTACTACAAAAAGATCTGCAGGCATCTTTTTGAGCAATGCTTGTAGAATGCCTACATTCTGCTCAAAAAAGAGTGACAAGCCTGTGGTTCATTCTGACTTAATTTGGAAAGTTGCTTAATGTATCTTTGTGAACCACCAAACACTATCAATGGCTGTGAACAGAGTTGGACGTTGTGCTGTTGGTGTTGTCAACCCGGAACGCCTGACTGGTCATCACTTCATGGACTACATCCCACCAACTGAGAAAAATTCAGCACCAACAAAGAGGTGTGTAGTTTGTTGCTCAAAGTGAGATGACAATGGAAAGAAAATCCGAAAGGATAAGCAGTGTCTAGTATTACAGTGACTAGTAATATTGCACCCTTGTTTGGACAAATGTCAGTGTTTTTGGTTTGATTACATTAGTGAATTAAATTTCTTATTATTATATTATTTGTTTTTGTAATTATTTATAAATTGTTATATTATAATTTATAATTTTGTGTTTCAAACTTTATCATGTCTACTAGACTCTTGTTTGGACAGATTTAAGTGAGTTATTCCTAAGAATTATAGGCCTACAATCAGGGGCAGACTGACAACTCATGGGGCCCCCGGGCAATAGGAGATCCTGGGGCTCCCTGTGCCCGCCCATATGTTTCTGCCCACACTCAAGCCACACCCACACAAAGCCCCACCTACATATTGCACTGCCCACACTTCATGCGTGTTATTCCCTAACACTGATATCTGTACACTGAGTGCTATCCCTTATATACATAATACAACACTGATATCTGTATACTAAGTGGCACTGAGTGCTATCCCTTATATACATAATACAACACTGATATCTGTATACTAAGTGGCACTCAGTGTACAGACATCAGTGTGCACTCAGTGTACAGATATCAGTGTGCACTCAGTGTACAGATATCAGTGTGCATTCAGTGTACTAGGAAATAGCACACAGTAGATGGGCACTAGTACACTCAGTCAGCCTAACTAGTGATTATAAACACACACATCTGCTGTGATTACACACTGACCTGCTGCTGCACACAAGGCAGGTCAGGTTGCTATCTCCGTCCGACATGACTCCACTCTGCACTCCTCCAGCTCGCTCACCAGTTGTATCCCCGCGGCAGTCATGTGTGGCCCCGCCCCTCTGCTGAATTCCCGGCAGGGGGGAGAGGTGGTCGGAGCGCCTGTCACTGCTATCATGCTGATAGCTCCATGATCGATCTCTATCCCGGCCAGCACCCGAATGCTCTCACATAGCCGCATCAACAGCCGGGAGGGATGATAGCTCACTGCCTCCGTGGTGCATACATTTCCACTATCCTGCATGATAAGTTATGGGCACATCCAGGGGTTGACTGAGCAGCTGATGGGCCCCCTCCCTGATCCCAGGCCCTCGGGCATTGCTCAAGTGCCCTAATGGTCAGTCCACCCCTGCCTACAATATAAAACAACTAATTTCCATGAAAAAAATGTACTGCTTTGGCAAGCAAAATCTTGACATAATCATACTGCCAGGGAGGTTAATAGTGGATTTAGATGGAAAGAGAGTTTGGGACTTTACATGGGACAAGTGTGAGAGGCTTTAATGGTGGTCAATATTCAAAGAGAACATATAATCATTGTAACTGGTAATCAATATTTCAAAGAAAACCATGTATTTATTGTACCAGGATGACAGTGCATCCTATCAATAAGTACATACATATATTATACAGTATTCATACAATCATCAAGCAAATCACGTACCACAGGATAAAAAAGATAGCAGTATTTACCGATGTAAATATGTTACATAACATATTGGAGTGGATAGACTGGTTAGGTCATCGGGCAGGTACAGTGATGCTCTATAGAGAGATAAAAAATGTCAGAATATTCAAAAAAGTGGTGACCACAAAGATGGGGAGGGGATCAAACCTGTTGTTCCCTTATATACTCACAGATGCTACATGGACAGGGCCACAGGAATGCAACCACGGGAGGTGCTCCATCACTGTATCTGCCCTTGAAGAGCTGGCACTGCCCAACGAAATGCATCAGGCCCTGTGTACAGTACATTATGTTTTTCAGCAATGACCTAACCAGTCTATCCACTCCAATATGTTATGTAATATATTTACATTGGTTATGACAATTACATCAGCTAATATGCAACATTCTACAAATGCGCTCTGCTATCTGTTTTGTCCTGTGGTACATGTTTGCTTGATGATTGCATGAATACTGTATAATATATGTATGTACTTTTTGATAGGATGCACTGTCATCCTGGTACAATAAATACATGGTTTTCTTTAAAGTATTGATTACCAGTTACAATGATTATATGTTCTCTTTGAATATTGACCACCATCAAAGCCTCTCACACTTGCCCCATGTAAAGTCCCAAACTCTCTTTCCATTTAAAACATAGGGGTGGAGACACATCTAGTTATGCGGTCTCATTCAAAGTCCCAAGTCTTACCCTATAATAGTGGATTTAGATAACCAGTGAGTAGATCAATGCAGTAATCAAGTTAGGATCAGCTTTTAAGCTACAGTGTATGATAGCAAGGGATGCAGCCAAGCAATGTTTCTCAAGTAGAAAAAAGATCTGACAACATTTTGCACATGTGGATCAAAGGTTAAACTAGCATCAAATATTACCCCTAGATTTTGCAATTTAGACTGAAGCTTAAGTACAGTGCCATCTATAGATACAGTAGGTTACCAGGACTTGCTTTACATAATTGATGGGGGTGCCAATAAGCATGACTTCTGTCTTGTCCCAGTTTAATTGAACTTCTACTGCCTCTATTATTGTATCACTATATGCCAAGGATCCAGTCCTCCAATGGGAATTTGCCTGAGAGCTTTACTCAAGAGAAATGGGATGTATGGATCTATACCTATTGGACCAATTAGGGGTTATCTTACCTGGTCTTTTGGGTAACAGCCTTACACAGATATATCCAGCCTATACAGAATTTTCCTATGGTCTTACTAACAAGGTGAATGTTTGTTCTTTTATAGCAAAACATCAGACTGCATGTGTTTTTCATGTTTTATCATGTGAAAAAATGCTTGTAATCCTTTAGCCAAATCTGTTTCTATCTATTATTTCATGATATGCGTTATACGATTTCCCTGTTTTAATGATAATTGTAGAAAAAAGGGAATATGTTTTGAAGTGTTATATTTACAAGATTGTACATTTTCAGTGTTGCTTACCTTTACCGTCTGTTTGCTGCTATATAACCTATACTACTTAAAGTGAAATTATTGCCAAATTGACCAGCACATATTTGAAATTAAATTCCACATTACAGGCTTTAAAGCACTACAGTGCCGGGTTTAAAATCCTGTGGTAAAATTAAGCAAGGATTAGCCACATAGCCACTGATAAACCATTCCCTTGAATAATAAAGCACACTTGTCGGCATTATGCATTGATTCACTCTTCAACAGAAATTATGACTTTCGATATTTCTCCAGAGAAAAAAAAGAAAGGAAAGGACAATAGCCAATAAATAAATATAAAGCCTGAAGCCAACATTTTGGTGCAGCAGATGCATTCCTAGCACACAGGACACCAGTAGATTGAAAAGCTTGAAAGTTGCAAAAAGACAGACCAGCTATAGAATATGTAAAGGAATAAAGGAATGAACACAATTAATCTGCACTGTGCAAAATGTATCACTTTTATAGAGAAAATTATTATATTGTAGACAGTGGATTTTTATTTTTCAAAAACTTGAATGTTTATGAAATAATAAAAAAATAAATACATTATAACATTAACACTTTCAGGTTGTTGTAAGATGGGCAAGATGGAAGCCAACTTCCTTTTCTAAATACTGGGAATTACAGGATACATTTACTAAATCCTGGTGTGAATTCCCTTGCAAAGTGGAACTTTTCTTACAACATGAACAGCCTAGTTGCCTTCCGCAAATTAACACCCACTGTGCTGTCAGCTCAAACAGAAAGATGGTAGCACACTATTTTTCTGCCAATTTGAACACTTTTTTTTCTATATTTGCAACATATTTAAAGAAATAACACGTATAGTAGTGTGCATGAATTACAGAAATATAATAGAGTCATGACATTTATTTTATCTATAATGCCTTATCTATTAATATTATTGGCACACCATCAGCTTGTTTAGAGAGTGGAGAATTGTGTATTCTCTAACAAACTTACCACACATGACAGCATAGGAAAAGAGAATGCATACACTTTCAAGCAAAATGTTTTCATCTTTGCAAACAATTCTCTTGCTTTACCCCTAGCCATTCACCCATAACTGATGGGAAACTAATAAGATTGCTGTGGGTTGACTCTTGACTTTACCAATTTGAATGTTGGATTTTCAAGAAGGAAACAAAAGTTTACACATACATGCTAGTAAATGTGATTTTACTTTCTTAGGATCCAGAAATATTTGTAAAATATAAAGGTCATATAAAGCTGGATGGATTTTCCAAAAGGTTTGTGCATCTTCCTATTGCAAAAGGCATGTTACATTTAGCTATGGATGTAGACATTGGGACTACACCAGTCTCTGTTCCATCTTTTGCAAGAACCATTAGCTTTTTCTCTTAACCCTATTATTTTACTTTTTATTATTTGTATACCTTTACAGGTGGTTAACATGTACCTGCAATCTCGCAAATTGAATGAAGCTGCCTCTGTCATGTTAGGTTTTTGATGCCCCTGTTGATAACTTCAGCTTTGCACTACAATACAACACAAGCCATGTAACCAAAGGGACTCTAATATCTAAATGTTGATCACCTTGTGTGGTGAAAACTTGGCTCTACCTCCTCCTGCCTGCCTGTCTTTTGCATAAGAAATGATCCAGTAGTGAGTATTTTGAGTTAGCTGCTAATGGGGCCCAGCTCTTTGACATGAGTGCTGTTCAGGTAGGTAATTTTAGGGACTCAAGGTTAGGGCTCCAGAGGTGTGCTAGAACAAACTTGAGCTGATGTGCATATACCTGAATGTTATTGTTAAACTGTGGAGTTAGCAGGAGTACAGCTTAGCATTAAACCTTTTTCTATCATTTACTGGTTATAACAGAAATTGCATACAGTGACAAAGTCTACATATATAATCTAATGGTGTAGTAATGGGAATCCTAGAGATATTCATTAGAAGAATTAAGACAAGAGTCCCTCAAGATGGCCCCTCTACCTCCACAGCTGCAATGCAAGACCCAATACTCTGATTTGTCCATCAGTATTGCCAGGTCCAGCACTTTAATACAAATTAAGGTCAGAAATACAGGTTTGGGGATGAAGTTGTTATTGGAGAGGAAGGTCAAAAGCTATCAAGGCCTTGAATGAAGTGTCAAGAAGAAATTAAGACCTTCTGCTCCCAAGTTGTAAATACATTTCATAAATCAAAGAGCAATTAGGAAAATAATGGATCAGGAGGGCATAATCTTTTGATCTGTGGTCTGACTGTGTTTGCATATTTGAATTCACCATGTGGTGACAGATTACCTAGAAGATTAGCCTGAATCAATCTTATAACCCGAAAAGAGGACCCACTACAGGATTTACTTTAATACTGCTTTCTCAGTACTTTGGCAACAAATTCATTTTAAGGTCTTCCCTAAAGTATTTTGAATCTCAAGAAAATCTGCTGCTAACAGACATTAGATTGTCACATACAGTATGATCTGTTGAAAAAAGACTCAAATGGACAACTGTCATTTCATGTCTATGATTAATATATCTTAGAATTATCATTGGTCTGAGGAATTCTGCATTTCAGTCTGGAGGATATCTGTTTATATGTGCAGAAGAAAAAAAACATTATAGCTTGTGAATAATATTTTTTGTTTAAAAAAAGAAAAGCATAAAATAAAGTATTTTTCAGTCTTTACATGTGTATGCAGAACAAGGCATTTCAAGAACTCAGTAATGTCCCCATATGTGGCAAACTATGAAAAGAAGAAGCAGACATTCCAAACCAACATCTGCAAAGAAAATAAGAAATGCTACTATTAAGGCTAAATGACTAAAGAAAACAGCTTTTGCTGCCAAAACTATTGCTTTTTACCAAGTGTTGAGTCTGGCAGGTTCTAACAGTAAATTAAGCATGACCAAGACAAGCAATTGGAGTCTACATAGTGTGACTGGAAGTAATAAGGTTTCTTGACCTGTCAGTTTAACGACTATAACTCGCCATGTAGCTGAGTAAATTTAAAGGGGTCAGCTGCACATAGAGAGCTAGGTTAGCTTTATGTCTTAAGGTTTAATTTTTTTAAATACTTCATGACTTTTTGTGGGCTCCTAATCATTTTGAAACCATATGAATTACATGAGCAAAACCGTATGAATTACATGAGCAAAATACGTTTTTACGTATTTTAACCACAACTATGCTATACTGAACTTTCACTTTAAAGAGATTCTGTGACAAATATGAAGTGCAGACACCTAGGGGTATCTGCAGCAATCTTCAGTACATCCTGCATCATTCCTATGCTAGGGAATTCTGACAGGCAAAGCTCTGACACATTTGGGTAGTTTAACATCTTGACAAGTTCCTTTGGCTCACATGTATGGTATATTGTCCATCACTTTGATGGCAGGCTTACAGGCCAAGAGGGATGTGCAAAAGGTAGGAAGGAGCAAAAAAGTGTTAGCTCTGCATTGATAAAACAAGTTTTCACTTTAAGAACACTATGCATGTTCAGAAAAGAAAAGACTGTGTAGCCCTACAACTCACACAGAAGACTAATATTGTTTCAGGGTACTTGAAACAAATAGGAATTCATTACAAAATATCCTCAGTAACTCCATTATTAACCACTTGCCGCCCACCCACAGTACATTTATTGTGGACGGGTGGCACAGCCAGGTTAGGCGACATACTGGTACCCCACCTAGCACATGCACACTAGCATATCCCCATAACATGGCACTCAGTAGCCGACTGTTGTGAGCAGCTGGGTATCATGTGATTGCTGCAATTGGTAACAGTGATCACATGATTACAACATCAACAAAACAGCCATGAATGACTTCCATTCATGACTATATTGTGATGCTGTGATTGGCCCTCAGCTATCACATGGTTCATGGGCCAAACCCTGTAAGATTGTGATTAGCTGTAGCCAATCACAGCAAGCAAGCTGTCAACAGTAAGCATGCTGTCATGAATGGAAAGACATTCATGACAGTTAAAGAATAACTCCACTTTTATTAAGAAAAAAATATTCCCCTCTGTGTGATCTATTTGCATTGCAGGGATTTAACAAACTTTGTGCAGATTCCTATCTTTTGTTATTCTGGAGAAATAGCTGTTTGTTGGTTTGTTTGTATGTCTGCATGAGAGTGGTTTTATAATTATCAATCAGCTGCTGCATCTACAGGGCTCTAATGAGGAAAATTGGAGGGTCCATATTCCTTTAGATGTAATTTCCCAATTATGAAAATTTCACCAAAAATGCAATTTTTGTTGCAGGGGATGCTCAAAATCAAATTTGTATCTTAGTGGAGACTTCAGGGAAAATCAGTAAGCCAATAACACAAGTAGAAAATGACATACCTGGGGAGAATTCTGTACACCATATGTGAACAGAACACCTCCAGGTACCCATTACAGCACCGCAGATTGAAAAGGAAAGGTAGTTTTTAATAGCATTCAATTACAGTATGACTTGGGTCGCAATTGTATATGCTATATTGTTTTTTTTTTTATTTGCTAATTTGTTTCCCTTGAAAGTGGAGTCACCCTTTAACTATTGCTTATAACAGTGATCATCACTGTTAAAAGTAATAACAGTGTGAAAAAATCCTCTCTCCCTCCCCCAGAGGATGACAGGATTTAAACAAAATAATAAATACAAATGTTAAAAAAAGAAAAACTGTAAGAAAAAAATTGTGAAAAAAAACACATTTTTATTAATTTCTTAATTTTCTAAAAAATTGTAACAAAAAAATTACAACTTCAAAAAACTTGCATGCCTCTTACTAAAAACCTTGAACTCTACTTTCCAAAAAAGGGGTCATTTGGAAGTTATTTATACTGTCCTGGCATTTTAGGGCCTCAAGAAATGAGATAGGCAGTCAGTACATCAGGACTGATCAATTTTCGAACATGCTGTATATAACATACTTTGTTGAACTTTCATACAGACTAAATAATATACATTGATTGGGGTTGTTTTTACCAAAGAAATGTAGCAGACTACATTTTGGCCTAAACGTATGAAGAAAGATTATTTGTTTGAGAATCTCTGTTTACCCCTGAATGGGTGGAATGCTACAACTTTTTGACCTTTTAGTTGCTTATGTCTTTCAGGGAGGCATGAGTCCTCCCTATGTCCCTGTTTTTTCTTCTATTCTTTTCTTTTAAAATGTACTGTACCTCATTTTTCCACTCTATATTCACACCATTCCCCTCCCTCCTTTGTGTGCATTTCGGGTGACCCCTAGAAACACCTAGCTCGATAGAATGCATCCAATATTAACCCATGGCTCTTAATGTAATCTTCTTCAATGTTCAGGGCTATACTTCAAGCAACAAATTAACATGCACCTTTTGGATAATGACACTCAAAAGTGTAGGAGCATATTAATGCACTTCAAGAGATCAGATAACTTTACCTGTCCCTCAGAGATTAAAGATACTTAATACTATCTGGCCTCCTACATGACAAATTCTCTGTGATAACTCTAGCCTTACTCTTTACCCAAATATTGAAAAATCGAAAGACTTTCCAGTGCTCCTGCATTACTCTAAGGAATACAGAGAACTGTAATCTCAGTACTTTGGTGGATTGTTCACATGAACTTAACCGCACCAAACCCAATTACACTTTATGCTCACACCCGCCTGATGTTTTTACCAGAATTAATGATGTCTTTGTTTAGATTCCCACCCTAGTATTGGTTGCTCATGCCAACGTATGCCCTGTTCCATGGTCTGAGCATGCAGTGTTTTATATACTGTTATCCTTTCTAGCACCCAAAAAAATGAGTTCACCTGGACCCTGCATGATTCACTTTTGACTGATGCCCCCACTTGTTTTCCAATTCAAACTCACCTTCAACAATATCTGGTCAATACCAAAGGCCAATAAATCTAATATCCCCTTTAGTGCAGTTGTGTATTTTGGTTTTGTGCTGCCCTAGGCAAGACAAAAATCTGACACCCCCATCAGAATTGCCACACCCCTTCCTGTTTAAGATCCATTCCTTCATCTGTAAACCCCACCCCTTCCTATTTAGGCTCCACCTTTTCTTATTAGAGCTCCACCTCAGGAGTTGGTCAGAGACTGCGGACATGACACAGGAGATGGTTAGAGACTGCGGACATACTGCAGGAGATGGTCAGAGACTGCAGACATCATCAGAGGCTGTGGACATGATACAGGAGTTGGTCAGACTGCAAACATGATATAAGAAATGGTTAGAGATTGAGGATATGATACAAGAGATGGTCAAAGACTGAGGACATGATACAAGAGATGGTCAGAGACTGAGGACATGATACAAGAGATGGTCAGAGACTGCAGACATGATAAAGGAGATAATCAGAGAATGGGGACATGGTCAGAGGCTGGGGACATGGTCAGCGGCTGGGAACATGGTCAGAGGCTGCTGACATGGTCAGAGGCCGGGGACATGGCCAGAGGCTGCTGACATGGTCAGAGGCTGCTGACATGGTCAGAGGCTGGGGACATGGTCAGAGGCTGCTGACATGGTCAGAGGCTGGGGACATGGTCAGAGGCTGCTGATATGGTCAGAGGCCGGGGACATGGTCAGATGGTGCAGACATGGTCAGAGGCTGGGGACATGGTCAGAGGCTGCGGACATGGTCAGAGGCTGCAGACATGGTCAGAGGCTGGAGACATGGTCAGAGGCTGGAGACATGGTCAGAGGCTGCTGACATGTTCAGAGGATGGGGACATGGTCAGAGGCTGCTGACATGGCCAGAGGCTGGGGACATAGTCAGAGTTTGCGGACATGGTCAGAGGCTGGGGACATGGTCAGAGGCTGGGGACATGTTCAGAGGCTGGGAATATGGTCAGAGGCTGCTGACATGGTCAGAGGCCGGGGACATGGCCAGAGGCTGCTGATATGGTCAGAGGCTGCTGACATGATCAGAGGCTGGGGACATGGTCAGAGGCTGCTGACATGGTCAGAGGTTGGGGACTTGGTCAGAGGCTGGGGACATGGTCAGAGGCTGCTGATATGGTCAGAGGCTGGGGACATGGTCAGATGGTGCAGACATGGTCAGAGGCTGGGGACATGGTCAGAGGCTGCGGACATGGTCAGAGGCTGCGGACATGGTCAGAGGCTGGGGACATGGTCAGAGGCTGCTGACATGTTCAGTGGCTGGGGACATGGTCAGAGGCTGCTGACATGTTCAGACACTGGGGACATGGTCAGAGGCTGCTGACATGTTCAGAGGCTGGGGACATGGTCAAAGGTTGCGGACATGGTCAGAGGCTGGGGACATGGTCAGAGGCTGTGGACATGGTCAGAGGCTGTGGACATGGTCAGAGGCTGGGGACATGGTCAGAGGCTGCTGACATGTTCAGAGGATGGGGACATGGTCAGAGGCTGCTGACATGGTCAGAGCCTGGGGACATGATCAGAGGCAGGGGACATGGTCAGAGGCTGGGGACATGGTCAGAGACTGCTTACATGGTCAGAGGCTGCTTACATGGTCAGAGGCTGGGGACATGGTCAGAGGCTGCCGACATGGTCAGAGGCTGGAGACATGGTCAGAGGCTAATGACATTGTAAAAAGCTGGGGACATGGTCAGAGGCTGGGGACGTGGTCAGAGGCTAATGACATTATCAAAAGCTGGGGACATGGTCAGAGGCTGGGGACGTGGTCAGAGGCTGCTGACATTATCAAAAGCTGGGGACATGGTCAGCATCTTCTCTAAAATGATCATCGTTCTTCTTCTAATACATTTGCCTATTATCACTAACTTACATCACTCTGACCGTCCCCTTTGCCTAAGCACAGCCAAGCCGAGGTGAGTCAAGACACTGCCCACTCTCCCTCTGAACACAGCCGAGCCTGCCCCCCGCCCAAGCACAACTAAGCCTGCCCCCCACCCGAGCACAACCGAGCCCACCCCCCCACCCGACCACAGCCGAGCTGAGGTGAGTGGAGGCCACCCCCCTGCCCAAGCACAGCTGAGCCCAGCCGAGCGGAGGTGAGTGGAGACCGCCCCTTTGTCCGAGCACAGCCAAGCCTGCACCCCCGTCATAGCACAGCCAAGCCCACCCCCCACCAGAGCACAGCTGAGCCCGCCCCCAGCCAGAGCACACGAGCACAGCTGAGCTGAGGTGAGCTGAGCCCGCCCCTCTGCCCGAGTACAGCTGAGCAAAGACCGCCCCTGTCAGTAACTTTATGCCACTTCATGGGAGACTGTATTTGTGCAGCTGTCGGGACTCAGAAGGCAGTAGGGGGCTTTTTTACATGCGGGGGAGGCTCTTTTGCCGCCCCCACAAAGTGCCGCCCTAGGCCTGGGCCTTGTTGGCCTAGGCCAAGGCAGAGGGCTGCTTTAGTGGGAAGCCATCCCCATCATTATAGGAAATCTTGTCCAATTGAGACCTGAAAGCTTGCTTGGCCCAGTTAGAACAGAACTTCAAGCTTTTCATGAAAATGTTTACAATAGACCTGTCTGCCTCCAATAAAACGAAATTAGAGAAGGCAAGACAAAGCTCAGGAACCTTGACCTTGACCTCTTAAGAGCCTATTTACCTCCTCACCAGCACTAGTATGTACACATGTCACTCCATCAAAATGTTACACATATTTCATAAACAATTGTCTTGTTTATACACTTACAACCATTTTCTGAAAAGATTTAGCAGTTACACCTCCACACTTTGTCAGCCCCTAGTAGGAAGAATTTAATTTCCCCATTACACTCCTCAAGCTTCAAAAAGCTATCAAGGCTCTCAAAATGATTGAGAACCAAGGCTGGATGATTTCACAGCATCCAGTTATAAGAAATTATCTGGTATCTTGTCTCTTCTTTATTTAAAAGTATTTAATAGCAGCAGGAAGGTGCTCCTATATAGACTTGAAGCGCCTTGAAAAAATCCCTTTGCATTTAAATTCCTTCATTGGCAATTTTATCAGTAGATATCAGGTGGGTTTTGTCCCCTTCAGTGTCAGGCCAGTGATCATACTATCAGAGAATCCCACTATTGACTCAGATTGCATGCCAACATGGAGTAGTCCCTATGCTCCTTTCACTTGTCATTAGGAAAGCCTTTGATTCATTGTCCTGGCCTTACTTATTTTATACTCTCTAGTGAGGTTTTGGCTCACGTATTCTTAAAGTGGTTGTAAACCTTGTTACACCACTTTTACCTACAGGTAATCCTATAATAAGGCTTACCTGTAGGTATCGTGAATATCTCCTAAACTTGCACAGTTTAGGAGATAATCACTGTATCCGCATGTGCCTTCACCATCGGCACATGCACGCTGAAGAAATGACCTGCTCGTGCCGTTTCTACAGGCCCTGTGCTGTGACCAGCTGCTGCCTCGTGCATGCATGGGAGTAAGGTCATTGCGGCCCTGGCCAATCACAGCGCCGGAGCCCGTGAACCCAGAAATAACTCTGGGAGACATGTCGCCGGTCACAGTGTCAATCTAAGGTAAGTATTTCATAATGAGCTAGTATGTGATGCATACTAGCTCATTATGCCTTTGTCTTGCAGGTTTTTTTTTCCTGAGTTTACAACCGCTTTAAGTGGGTGCTATTACTGTACTCTTCATCTACAGCTTTTGTAGGATACACAGGGTTTAAGTCCTCCTTCTTCCCTACCCTGGGAGGGTTTAGACAAGGCTGTCCCCTATCTACCCTAATCTTTATCCTTGTGATAGATCCCTTGGCCCAAATGATAACAGTACTTGTCTGGAGTTGATGGACACTGCTCACAAACTTTGTTTATTCACAGACAATGCCTTCCGCCTTCCTTTTTATCTCCACACTTACCAAACATATAGAAATAACTTTGCCTATTTTTTTTACTATAAACAATCCTAAATCTAAGGAATCTTCCATGGTGCCCATCTTACAGCAGAACCTTGAATTTCAGTGGGTGTCTTGTAAGCTCCCATATTTAAGTATCCATTAAAGTGGTTGTCAGCCCTCTTCTTTCAAATCCTCTTATCCCCTCTGTATTACACTACTATGTGTCCTTATGCCTGTGTAATGTAAAAAATCTGCCGCTCTGTACCTATACCAGCTCCGTTCCTGGCACTCAGCTGACTTGTCAGCTCTCTTCTCTCTCGGCTCACAGATCCAGTGGGTCGGACTGAGCCCTCCCGCTGACATTAGCTGGGGAGGAGGGGAGAGAGGAGAGAGACAGCAGACAATCAGCTGAGTGGCGGGAGCTGTGCTACCACAGGCCGGGACAGGAGAAATTCTGTTAGAAGTATTAGCTTTGCTTAGCAAACATTGTTCAGAAATTTTCCCAAGGAGAGAATTTTACTATAACTTCTAATAAAACAGTATAAGGCAGTTCATCATTTTCCAGTGATTCCATTCACAGGACAGAGAATTCATCCAGAAGAAACCTACACAACAGAAGGAAAACAGATAAATGTAATTGTTTATCAAGTAGCTACCTAAACTGATAAGTCCATCCAAATAGCAAACCAAGTAATAAGAGCTTCAGATGGGAAAAATGACCATGTTAAAAAAGAGCTTTTTAACCAAAGAGGTAAAGTATTTTAACATTGTTTTTATAAATTTTTCAGCAATTTTATTTGTTATTTTTACAAAAGTTTCAATGTTTTATAGCAAAGTTCACATTTTAATATATTTATTTTTATAAAATGTTTTTTAAAATGTATTTTTTTTGTCAGGGGCATAATATATAAGGGCCCATTCACATCATAAGGTGCATAAAAGCTCACTAAAAATGCTTGTGCATTAATGTGTATTGATGTGCATTGACATGCATTGATGTGCAAGAGAATCAGAGAGAGAGAGAGAGAAAGAGAGAAAAGAGCAATTTTCAGAGGTTATTTTTGAGAGATTTGTGTTGCTATTTCTTTTCCAGTGTTATGTCTACTGTAAAATCTATAAGATTGCAATACTGAAGAGGATAATGGAAATATTGGGGCATCCAAAATTTTGCTTCTTGGATCATTTGTTGCTGACCCAGCCTGAGATGAGGGAGTTTTATACTCTATACCACAATTTCAAAGTTTACGCAGACAAATTCTTCACATATACAAGCATGTTCATTGAAAGTTAAGTGTTGAAATGCACTATTTCAGTTATCTAACTTAAGAAGCCAAAGCAAGAGGTAGTGACAGGTGAGAGGTGCAGGAAAGGTAAGTGTATGTGAATATTCTCTTTAATTTTTCAATAATTACAGTTTACTATGAATACCTTAATCATGTGCAGATGAAATAATGTAATTGAAAATTTATTCTAACACGATTGGCTAATTGAAATGAAGTGATAATTCACAAACGAGAATGATTTTTGTTGCTAATCTTGAAACAATCTTTGTATGTATATTCTCAAATTCTTTAAACCAGCACTACTGCAATCTTTTAAAACAATGTTATACTGTTAACTTGTGAATGTCATTTTTTTTCAGTTTAAACAACTTTCTATAAATGCTAAGACCAGATCTTGAATTGCAGGGCACAGCATGCTGGAAGGCAGTGTCAACCACAGAGTGCCTGATAGTTATGCTCAGCTGAGTAACCTCTGCAATTACTCTGATGATATTATTTTGTAAAAGTTAAATCAGAACTCCACACACTGTTTATTATTGTGCTTGTAAACAATAGTTATCTCTCCAAAGGTATATCCACTGACCAGATTGACGTTCTGTCTTCTTATATCTGCTATTCTCATTATCTTGTACTTCTAACCATTTCATGTAATAGACCTGTGACTTTCATACAGAAGGAATAGTGTAATTTGTACATCTTCCCCTCCCCTGGCCATTGGTGGGGTTAAAGCATGGGACTGGAGGTTTTCCATAGAGGTATTGTAATCAGTACTTCTTACTGGTATATATGGTATGTTGATCTCTCCTCCTGAGACTGTTGGTGAGGATCCTGGGGTGTTGTAAAAATACATGGCAGTAGCAATGCTTTATTATGGGCCCGAGGTTATGAGCTATGCCCATGGGATGGGTAGGGTTCAGCACCATGGCCATTGCCAAATGATATTCGGCTGTATTGTCATTTTTTTTTTTCTGACAAGTTTGGTAATAACCTTAAGGAGGGCGTCAGATTCTTGAGGGTGCTATTGTTGCATATGTCTTCTTGGAGGACTGAACCTTAACTGAAAGCTGGGCATGCCAGTAGATGGACCTCAATGCTTCTATGGCTCCAAAGAAGCATCTTCAGTGCAAATTAGTGCATTCCTGGAAACTATAGGACTGTTATCCACTGGGGGTCTTCAATGCTGGGAGTTTCCTCACACACCACTTCCTCTAAATTCTCCTTTTCAATTTATTCATCATCACACTTGCTTTCGGTTCTGAATAGAAGAAACCATGAGTCTGAGAAACCTATCCTAAGGATAAAATACAAAAGGTGAATTTAAATTTACTCATGCAATTCCAGATAGTGCTTCAGGAAACTATAATGCCTGTATGGCATTCACCTGCTGGCCCCAGCACAACTTCTATTTTTCTTCCACTGGGACCACATCAATGCAGGATAGTTGTCTCATATGCTACGCCACTTAATGTTCAATATTGTGACTGCAAAAAAAATGAAAAACAAAAGTAGATTATATGATTATTTTTATTTTCACTAGTTTCTACTTACAGAAATCTTACAGAAGATTGTAATCCCAACACTAACAAAAGTGAAGTGGCAAGAGATAGCTGGCATATTCTGGCAACAATCTGATTTCACAAATTCCTGAGCGAATGATGGAAAACACATTCAAACACAATCAAAGTGTATCCATATCAATCATGATGAATGATGCATGAAGATGGAGAGCCAGCAATGTGGTGATCCAACACATTCAAACACAATCAAAGTACATCCATATCAATCATGATGAGTGATGCATGAAGATGGAGATCCAGCACTCCTACTGACCCTTACTCTCCGCTTCTTCCACTGCATTTTATATCACCTAAGAAGTCTTTGGATTGTAAAAAAAGGGCTGGAAGGTAATGGGTGATGTAATTGAGAGTACATTGTCATGTAATTGACTGTATACAATGCCATATTATTGTATTAAAAACACCCTTCAGATACCATGGATTATGTATAAAAGGGTAGCTTGGAGAGTAGATCATTTTGACTCAAGCATAGCAGTTAGTTGTACTTTTCAGAAATGCATAATTTGGGGAGATGTCAGGTAAAATGATTTTGGCCAGGCCATATTTTTCCAGCATTTACAACATACATTCTCAATGTCCATGCAATTGTGCATGTTCCTTTCCTTTCTCATAGTATTGTTTTACATGTTGGGTTCAAGACACTTCTCTTTCACTTGCAGCATTGCAGTGGATTGGTAATTCATGGCATAGGCCTGGGTTGTTATCCACATGTTTAAACATGCTGCAGTGTGGACTGCTTCATGCAAATGTAATGCTTTCAGTTCAGTGAGCCATGACATAGCTATTCATTTTATTGCTGCATTTTTTTTGCAGGTCTCCCCATCATCCCTAGCATTTCTGACATATGAATCAGCTTTCCTATCTCCTGCATCAGTACATAGGCACCAGCCTTCATTTACAGTAATTTGTTCTAGAGCAGGGGAGAAGGGGCAGAAAGGGCAACAAATCACTCATTTATGCCCCAAGGGTAAAGGACTGGGAGATGAGTCATTTTAGAACATTTCAAAGAGCTTAGTAAGGCAGAATAAACTTAGGAGAGGGCACATGGTCCCTCAAAACATACAAAAATAGCTCCAGTTTTTACTATGTAGCAGCCTCCTAGATAGGTGCTAAGATGTAGATAGTTTAATATAGTGTGGTCTCCTGCTTAACAGGAGATTGACAGGTAAAACATAGCAGCTAGTCAGCTTATCAGAAATTCTTCAATTGTTTAGTGAAGGTATGATGTGTGACTCACAGTGCTGCTGCTGTGATTTGTTCCTCTGGAAGGTTCTGGGTGATAGGAGTGACCCATGAAGATCAACACCATAAATATGAATGCCCTCCCAGGCAATTACAGGCAGTGTAACGCTACTGTAAGACAGGTAAATTTGATTGTTTGCAGGCTGGTCGGTAAGGTGAGCTTGGAATTCTTTGGTTTTGTTTGATTTGTCTGCCCTTCCAAAATGCCTTACTGGGGAGGCCAGTTATGGGTGGGGTCAGTGACATTTCTTTGTATTGTTGAGTTTTCAGGTAACACACTGGCACCCTAGCCACCATTGTGCAATGTGCTGGGTGTCTAGTCTGTCCCTGTACCTTTAAGGAGGGTTGGGCTCCTCCAGTCCCCTGCCCCTCATCTATCCATTAAATTGCATGTGCTTCCATTGTGAAGACTCTTATATAGAGATAGGTCTACAGTACACAGGGAGCCTTGTCGGGACCTGCAGCTTACACATACACTTGCAAATGTGTGTAACCAATCCCCTGTTTTTTAAACGCTACTGCTAGACAGGTGAATTAGATTGGTCACATGCTGGTTGGTAAGTTGAGCTTGGAATTCTTTGGTTTTGAATTACAGGGAGTGGTGCCCCTAAGCATGCTGAATGGTGGAATTTATTATTTATTTAGTGAGCACATGGGATCTGGGTCTTCCTCCCAAGAAGAGAGGTCCAGTTGGGGAGAGGGCCTGTTGCTTCTCCACAGCACAGGCTGCCACGAGGCCTGAGGTGGGTGACCTGAGGTCCTGAACAGTGAATGCTTAAACCCAGGGTCCTACTGAGAGCTGACTGAGGGAGGATGTCCAAGGATCCTATCTAGTATCATGGAGGAAGGTGACTTGTAAGTACAGACCCCCTAAAGGGATCCTAGAGACTGGTGTTGCTGAATCCCCCTCTGTGTTCTAGAAGTCAGCTGCTGGGTGTAGGCTAAAGGGGACACCGGCCAATGTCTTTAAGAGCAGGGACCATTCAAATCCTTCTTCTACGAAAGGGACTTTGCTCCATTCTGTACAGTCTGCTACACAGTTCTTTCATACCAAATTGGAATTCGGACAAATTTTTGCTTTTGCGGAAATTTGGATGTATTGAATTTTTGAATTACAATAGTACCAAATTTCAACGAATCGGAAATAATGGAAAAAAATTTTGGATGGAATTTGAATTGGTTTGAATAGTTTTCAAATTGATTCAAATAGTATTCAAATTAATTTTGAATAAAATAGAATAGAAAATAAAGGAATAGAATATAAAAAATATAACAGAATAGAAAAGACTATAGCAGAAAATAAAAGAATAAAATATAATAGAATAGAAATAAACAGAATATAATAGAATAAAAAAATAATTGAATAATATAACCATCTTCTGAAATTCAAAATAGAATAGATTCGAATTTGAGCACACAAGAAAAAAAAAGAATTAAAAAGAATAGAATAGAAAAAAAGAATAGAATAGACTATAATAGACTAGAAAATAATAGAATTAAAAAAACAATAGAATAGAATAGAAAGAATATAATCATTTCCCAAAATTCAAATAGAATCACTTGAATTTAAATAGAATAGAAATAAATAGATTAGAATAAATGAGAAAAAAACAGAGTACTGTAGAAAAAAACAATAGAATAGAAAGTATATAACCATCTTCCAAAACACATATTTGGAATAGAATAAATTTAAATTTGAATAGAAAAGAATAGAATAGAACAGAATAGAAACTAAAACAGACTAATAGAATAGAAAATAGAATAGAATAAACAAATAGAAAAATAATATAATTTAAAAAAGTAGAATAGAAAGAATATAACCATTTCCCAAAATTCAAATAGAATCAATTAGAATTTCAATAGAATAGAAAAGAATAGATTAGATTAGAAAATAGCAGAGTAGTATAGAAAAAAGCAACAGAATAGAATAGAATAAATTTGAATTTTATTAGAAAAGAATAGAACAGAAAATGATAGAATAGAATAGGATAGAAAAGAATAGACTAGAACAGAATAGAAAATAAAATAATAGAATAGAAAATAATAGAATAGAACAGAATAAACAAATAGAAAAAGAATAGAATCAAAAAACAATAGAATAGAATAGAAATAATTAACCATTTCCAAAAATGTAAATAGAATCAATTCAAATTTGAATAAAATAGAAAAGTATAGATCAGAAAAGAATTTAAAATAACAGAGCAGTATAGAAAAAACAATAAAATAGAATAGAAAGAATATAACCATCTTCCAAAATTCTAATTTGGAATAGAATAAATTTGAATTTGTATAAAAAAGAATAGAATAGAAAAGGATATAATATGATAGAAAAGAACAGAATAGAAAATAAAATAAAAGAATAGAATAGAAACGAATAAAATAGAATAAACAAATAGAAAAATAATAGAAAAAACATAGAATAGAATAGAAAGAGTATAACCATTTCAAAATTCAAATAGAATCAATTAGAATTTCAATAGAATAGAAAAGAATAGATTAGAATAGAATAGAAAATAACAGCGTAGTATAGAAAAAAACAACTGAATGGAATAGAAAAAAATATAACCATCTTCCAAAATTCGAATGTGGAATAGAAAAAATTTGAATTTGAATAGAAAAGATTAGAAAATGATAAAATAGAATAGGATAGAAAAAAATAGAATAGAACAGAATAAAAAATAAAATAATAGAACAGAAAAGAATAGAACAGAATAAACAAACAGAAAAAGAATGCAATTTTTAAAAAATAGCATAGAATAGAATATAACAATTTCCCAAAATTCAAATAGAATCAATTCAAATTTGAATACAATAGAAAAGAATAGATTAGAATAGGAAGATGGTTATATTCTTTCTATTTTATTCTGTTGTTTTTTTTCTACACTATTCTGTTATTTTCTATTCTATTTTTTTCTATTCTATTTAACCCCTTGCCGACCGCCGATCGGCATTTGACGGCGGCAAGGTGGCTCGTGAGCGCAAATCGCCGTCATATGACGGCGGCCGCGATCACGAGCCGTGTGCGCGCCGCGTGTGCCGAGCACTAGCGCCGGCGGCAGTATACTGCCGCTAAACGCGAGTGCTCGGTGGAACGGCGGCAGTTTACGGCTAGCCGCCAGCCGTTCCCCAATTTATCTTATCTTTTTTTATCTTATCTTTTATTGTCTTATCACATCTTTTTTTTGTTGTCTTATTTTATCTTTCTTATATTGGTAGAAGGATAAGATTAGATAAGAAAAGATAACATAAGTTTAAACTTAACTAAGATAAACTTAAAACCCTTTAACAATATAAGATAAGATACGATAAAAAATTTTTAACGTAAGAAAAAGACAAACAAATAAGACAAGATAAGAA
>BLSH010325817.1:303610-316202 GCA_018402905.1 Glandirana rugosa | reverse complement strand
GGAAGTCCGTCAGGTCCGGGTGTTTTACCTAGCTGTAGAGACTTGATCGCCAGTTTAACTTCCTTAAGTGTAATGGGGTCGTCCAGCTTTTGTGCGTTGGTTCTGGTCAGTCTCGGGAGCTCCACCTGGTCCAGATATGAGGACAGTTCCTCATCAGAGTAATTGACCCTAGAGTCATATAATTGAGCGTAGTATTGACGGAATCTGTCATTGATTTGTCGTGGGTCAGAGAGAAGGAGGCCTTCCACCGTCCTGATATTAGCTATGCTTGTATTACTGGCCCTTTCCCTGGTCAGCCAGGCCAGAAGCCGGCCTGGTCTTTCTCCCTGCTCAAATATGCGATGAGATTGAGCCAGGAGGAAGCGTCTAGTGTTCTCCGCCCTAAGAAGGGCCAAGTCGCGGTAGGCTATTAGCATGTGGTCATGTGTGTCCGGATCTGGGGACCCAACATATCTAGCCTCGATAGTGTGTGCCCGACATTCCGCTTCCCCCAGCTGTACACGGGACTGTTTCCTGATTTTGGCGATATTGTGCTGATACCTGCCCCTAGTATATGCCTTAAAAGCATCCCATAGCATAGCTGGGGATGCCGATCCCTCGTTATGTGACCAATATTCAGCCAATTCAGACTTCATTAAGGGTTCCACCTTCTCATCTGTTATCCAAAATCCCGATAGTCTCCATATCCCAACTCCCGCCGCCCTATCCGTATCAAGGCGCAGCATAATTGGAGCGTGATCCGAGACTCCTCGGGAGAGGATAGAGATTTCTTCTACTTTATGTAAGATCTGGTTTGTCGCATATATGAGGTCAATGCGAGAAAGTGTAGCATGTGTTGACGAATGGCATGTGTATTGTTTGTCATAAGGGTGTCTCCACCTCCACACATCCTGAAGGCCAAACAGTTCAGCCCACTGAGACAGCCCAGATCTTTGTCCCCCTCCAGCCGGCAACCTATCTACCGCCGGATCTGGTACCATGTTAAAATCTCCGGTAATTATTATGTTAGGGGTGGGGTATCGTGATATAAGCGTCTGTAACTTACGGAGGGAGGCTACCTGTGCGGGTGGTGGGAGATATATACCAGCCAAGACCACTTCTATACCATCGCATCTTGCGTGAATAATAACATACTGACCTTCAGGATCAAGGCACAGATCGAGGAGAGAGAAGGATAAAGATTTGTGTATAAGAACACTGACCCCCCGTGAGTGGGTAGAGTACGTGGAATGATAATACGCTCCCACCCACGGTTTCCTTAAAGACAGCACTCTGGCACAAGTTAGGTGGGTTTCCTGCAGAATACATATATGGGGGTGGTGCCTCTTCAGGAAGGAGAACACCAAGGAGCGTTTAAATTTAGTATTCAGTCCACGAACATTCCAGGAGATCAGCGTTAAGGGGGCCATAGCTCTAGTTGACAGATGTTATGAAGGATATCCCCGCCTCGATCTGCGCCTCTCATCCCACATCTCCCAGCAAACAGAACCCCACCAAGTACTCCCATAAGAGTTCCGATTCCACATCCTGGGAGTGTGGTCATTACTGTACATAGCATTATCATATACTTCAAAAGTGCCTCATTTAAAGAAAACAAAAAAACGAAAACAGTCCCAATAATCCCCAACCCCCCCCACCCTACACAGCCCCTAAAACTCGGGTGTGTTTGGATCCCCAAACTAAACATAACAACTAGTCTTGGGGGAGCAGTGAACTAGATCTTGCGACCACTGGGCTCAAGCTGTCGGCGTAATGTCATTTCTCGCCAGATCAGCGGCCAAAAGGCTCCCATCTTCCTGCCTGCAGCCGAAGCGCCGCCCAAAGGCAGCAACAAGTAGCATCTGCGGGGAGTTTTCACCCAGAAAAAACTGGGGGTACAATGCTTAGAGAGGTAACAGGGAAAACAAAAAACGAGTGTGACAACCCATATAAAAAACAACAAAAACCCAAGGGTCAAAAAAGAGAGGTGAGCCAGTCATTAAGGCACAATAGGGTCAAGAGGCAGAACTGTTATTCGCATTCGGGTGGTCTGAGTTCAGACAGTGCCCCTGTGCCAAAAGCTGTTCCATCCGGATCTTCAGCCCCAAAACACCTGGGATCACAGGGCCCTGTCTTATCAATAGGGTTGACTATAGTCATCCAGTAAGTTCAACCTATTAGAGAAGGATGCACTGGGCACTAATCACAGTCTAGGCTAGCCAAGCTGTATAACATTAATTACTCACGACCTCTTTCAAGGGAGATGATTTTCTTTAGGCCTGACGGTGCGGTAGGGACTCCAACCAATTAGAGGCTTCCTCCGGTGATGTGAAAAATTTAAGAGACTCTCCATCCTGCACTCTGAGATGGGCTGGGAATAACATACTGTACTTTATGCCCCTTCTTCTCAGGTTGATCTTGACTTGGTCAAATGACTTGCGCTGCTTTTGCCTTTCCACGGAGAAGTCTGGGAAAATCATCAGGCGGGCGCCCTCATACCGCAGTTCCTCAACTTTCCTGCTTTCCCGTAGTACCAGGTCCCGGTCCCTGAAATTGAGGAGCCGCAGAATAAACGTGCGTGGCGGGGCCCCAGGTATACCACGAGCAGCAGGCATCCTGTGAGCTCGTTCCACCGCAAAGAAGGGGGAGAATGCCGCATGCGGGAGTAGCTGCTGAAGGAGCTTCTCGGTGAAGGCCGGAGGGCTGGGGTCTTCCGCTCCTTCCGGTAGGCCAAGGATCCGGAGGTTGTTTCTTCGGTTCCGGTTTTCAGAATCCTCAGCACGGAATTCGAGGTATTTCACCTTCGTTGTAAGGGTATGCAATTTTGCAGAGTGCTCCCGTACCGTGTCCTCCACCTCCCCCACTCGGGCCTCCACTTCCGTCATCCGCGCTCGGAACTTATCCATATCTTTCCTGATGATCCCCACTTCCATCTGTACCGTCTCTATTTTACCCGTCAGCGCTGTTTGACACGAGGTGATCGCTTGCATGAGGGCGTTAAAGTTGTCTTGCGCCTGGGAGAGGGAGACTGGAGTATCCTCCTCTGTCTGCGACGCCATATTGGACCGCCTGACTGACCCCTTCCTCGTGTCCTTGGTCCTGCTGCCGATAGACGCTGGGGAGCTCTTATGTAGCGACGCAGGGTACTTTTTCTTGGGCATATCCAGCCAGACAGGTTAAGGGAATAGTTCCGACCCGTTTAGGATTCTTTCCCCCGCAGAAATCAGGATAATAGCAGGCAGGTTTGCGGAGCTCTCAGGTTAAGCGACTGGTCCGGTCGCCATCTTGGACACGCCCCCTATAAATTGGTTATTAGTGTAAATTTATATGCTGGGAGGTGACCAGTAACACCCTACAAGCTCTTCACTTTGTCCTCTATTTAGTATATTAACTAAGGGTTGGCACTCCATGGTTGCATACTTAATGTGATGCAGAGGGCCTAATCTTTTGTATACAGCCTTTTCTCCTTCTCAAAAATATGATAATAAAGTTAGCAGTGCCTCCACCCAGGACAGGGCCTCTGTGAACAAAAGGGATTACTTTCTTGGTAAAAATTAACCAGTAATCTTATCAAAGTAATTGGGATCAGATGAACTACTGCAACCAGCATTTAACATTAACTATAAATATATAGATGGGCACCAGTATGGAAATAATACAAGCTTTAAATAAGAAAATATTAATGACTTCCATACAGCACACTTACACCCCCTTCCTTCCCAGACCAATTTTCAGCTTTCAGTGCTCTCACACTAAATGACAATTACTCAGTCATGCTATACTGTACCCAAACAAAAATGTTATCATTTTTTTCTCACAAATAGAGCTTTCTTTTGGTGGTATATAATCACTGCTGGGGTTTTTTTTTCAATATAAGCGAAAAAGTAGCGAAATTTAAAAAAAAACACACTTTTTTTAGTTTGTATTGAAAAATTTTGCAAAAAAGTTATTTTTCTTCATAAATTTGGGCCATAATTTATACTGCTACATATCCTTGGTAAAAATAACCCAAATTAGTGGATATTATTTATTCTCTGTGAAAGTTATAGAGTCTACAACCTATGGTGCAAATCATTGAAAATTTATCACACCTGATGTACTGACCACCTATCTCATTTCTTGAGACCCTAACAAGCCAGGAAAGCACAAATACCCCCCAAATGACCCCTTTTTGGAAAGTAGACATTCCAAGGCATTTAGTAAGGGGCATGGTGAGTTTTTTGAAGCTGTAATTTTTTTCCGACAATTCTTTGCAAAATGAATTTTTTTTTTTACACAAAATTGTTAAACAACAAGTTATTTATCACACACAGCATATGCATACTTGCAATGACACCCCAAAATACATTCTGCTACTCCTCCTGAGTATGGCGATACCCCATGTGTGAGACTTTTACACAGCCTGGCCACATACAAAGGCCTAACATTGAAGTAGCACCTTCAGGCGTTCTACGAGCATAAATTACACATCTCATTTCTCAGCACCTATTACACTTTTGAAGGCCCTGGAGCACCAGGACAATGGAATTGCCCACAAAATGACCCCATTTTGGAAAGCAAACACCCTAGCGTATAATCTATGAGGCATAATGAGTCTTTTGAAAGGTTCATTTTTTACAGAAGTTGTTGGAAAATGTGGGAAAAAAATGCATTTTTTTAACACAAAGTTGTCCATTTATAAGATATTTCCAACACATAGCATGTACATAGCAAACATGACACCCCAATATACATTCTGCTACTCCTCCTGAGTATGACGATACCACATGAGTGAAACTTTTACACAGCCTGGCCACATACACAGGCCCGACATTGAAGTAGCACCTTTAGGCTTTCTACGAGCATAAACTACACATCTCATTTCTCAACCACCTATTACAATTTTGAAGGCCCTGGAGCACCAGGGCAATGGAATTGCCCACAAAATGACCCCATTTTAGAAAGTAAACACCCCAACATATATTCTATGGGGCATTATGAGTCTTTTGTATGGTTCAGTCTTTGAAAAAATTGGAAAGAAAATAAAAACTCTTTTATTTTTACACAAAGTGGTCAATTTAAAGATATTTCTAACATATAGCATGTACGCAGCAAAAATTACACCCCAAAATACATTCTGCTGTTCGTCCCGAGTATGGCGCATAGAGAGGTCCAACATGCAAGGAGCACCATCATGCGTTCTAAAAGCATAAATTACACATAAAATATCCTAATGACCTATTACACTTTTGAAGGTCCTGGAGCACCATGACAGTGGAATTACCCACAAAATGACCCCATTTTGGAAAGCAAACACCCCAACGTCTATTCTATGAGGCATTATGAGTCTTTTGTATGGTTCATTTTTTTCCACAAGTCTTCGGAAAACATGAAAAGAAAATGAAAACGTATTTTTTTTTACACAAAGTTGTCAATTTATATGATATTTCTAACACATAGCATGTGCATAGCAAAAATGACCCCCCAAAATATATTCTGCTACTCGCCCCGAGTATGGCGATACCACATAGTCAGGTACTCTTATGGGCTGCAGATAGGTACTCGGGTACTCTGATGGATTAGTAAAAGGTAATCGGGTACTCTGATGGGCTGGTAAAAGGTACTTGGGTACTCTGATTGGCTGGTAAAAAGTTCTCTGGTACTCTGATGGGCTGGTGACAGGTAATCGGGTACTCAGATGGTCTGGTGCCAGGTACTTGGGTACTCAGATGGGCTGATGAGAGGTACTTGGGTACTCAGATGGGCTAGTGACAGGCACTCGGGTACTCAGATTGGCTAGTGACAGGTACTCGGATGGGCTAGTGAAAGGTACTTAGATGGACTGGTGAACGGTACTCGGGTACTCTGATGAGCTGGTGACAGGTACTTGGGTACTCAGAAGGGTTGGTGACAGGTACTTGGGTACATGGGTTGGTGACATGTGCTGGGGTACTCTGATGGGTTGGTGACAGGTACTTGGGTACTGGGATGGGTTGGTGACAGGTACATGGATAATCTGATGAGCTGGCGACAGGTACTCTGATGGTCTGGTGACAGGTGTTTGGTACTCAGATGAGCTGGTGACAGGTACTCGGGTACTCAGATGGGCTACTGACAGGTACTTGGATACTCATGTGGGCTAGTGACAGGTACTAGGGTACTCAGATGGGCTAGTGACAGGTACTAGGGTACTCAGATGGGCTAGTGATAGGTACTCAGATGGACTGGTGACAGGAACTCGGGTACTCTGATGGACTGGTGACAGGTTCTTGGGTACTCTGATGGGCTGGTGACAGGTACTCGGGTACTCTGATGGACTGGTGACAGGTACTCGGGTACTCTGATGGGCTGGGGACAGGTACTCGGGTACTCTGATGGGCTGGTGACAGGTACTCGGGTACTCTGATGGGCTGGTGACAGGTACTCAGGTACTCTGATGGGCTGGTGACAGGTACTCGGGTACTCTGATGGGCTGGTGACAGGTACTTGTGTACTCAGAAGGGTTGGTATTCGGGTACTCTGATTTTATTTATTTATTTTATTTATTTATTTTAGGTACTTATATAGCGCCGTCAATTTACGCAGCGCTTTACATATACATTGTACATTCACATCAGTCCCTACCCTCAAGGAGCTTACAATCTAAGGTCCCTAACTCACATGCATACTTACACATACTAGGGGCAATTTTAGACAGGATCTAATCAACCTACCAGCATGTCTTTGGAGTGTGGGAGGAAACCGGAGTACCCGGAGTAAACCCACGCAGGCACAGGGAGAACATGCAAACTCCAGGCAGTTAGTGTCGTGGTCGGGATTCGAACCTGCGACCCTTTTGCTTTTGATTGGCTGGTAACAGGTACTCGGGCACTCTGATGGGTTGGTGACAGGTGCTTGGGTATTCAGATGGGCTGGTGACAGGTACTCGGGTACTCGGATGGGCTGGTGACAGGTACTCGGATGGGCTGGTGACAGGTACTCAGGTACTCTGATGGGCTGGTGACAGGTACTCGGGTACTCTCATGGGCTGGTGACAGGTACTCGGGTACTCTCATGGGCTGGTAACAGGTACTCGGGTACTCAAATGAGCTGGTGACAGGTACTTGAGTACTCTGATGGGCTGGTGACAAGTACTCAGGTACTCTCATGGGCTGGTGACAGGTACTCGGGTACTCAGATGAGTTGATGACAGGTACTCGGGTACTGTGATGGGCTGGTGACAGGTACTCGGGTACTCAGATGGGTTGGTGACAGGTACTCAGATGGACTGGTGACAGGTACTTGGGTACTCAGATGGGTTGGTGACAGGTAGTTGGGTATTCAGATGGGTTGATGATAGGTATTCGGGTACTCTAATGGACTGGTGACAGGTACTCGGGTACTCAGATGGGTTGGTGACAGGTAGTTGGGTACTCAGATGGGTTGGTGACAGGTACTCAGGTACTCTGATGAACTGGTGACAGGTACTCGGGTACTCAGATGGGTTGGTGACAGGTACTCGGGTATTCAGTTGGGTTGGTGACAGGTACTCGGGTACTCAGATGGGTTGATGATAGGTACTCGGTACTCAGATGGGCTGGTGATAGGTACTCGGGTACTCAGATGGGTTGATGACAGGTACGCGGGTACTTTGATGGGCAGGTGACAGGTACTCGGGTACTTTGATGGGCAGGTGACAGGTACTCGGGTACTTTGATGGGCAGGTGACAGGTACTCAGGTACTTTGATGGGCAGGTGACAGGTACTCTGATGGGCTGTGACAGGTACTTTGATGGGGTGGTGACAGGTCCTCTTTATTAGGGGGGTCATCAGTGTGATTGGTGCACACAGTAAGCGGTAATGAGCTGTTACCACTATCTCTTCCTCACACACGATCGGTGTGTGAAGAGGGGAACCCGGTAACAGCTCGTTACCGCGGTTTTTGTCATTCTGTGACCGGCTGTAATTGGTCACAGCCGGTCACATGGTAAAGAGCCAATATCATTGCCTCTTTACCCTGATTAGGGCTGGGCTTTGTCCGAGGGACAAGCCCGAACCCCGATCGCCACGCTGCACACCCCCGGGTGCGCACACGAGCAGCGTGCATGCCGCTCTTTGTTATTGTCGGAAGTGACCGACTGTGATAGGACACAGCCGGTCATGTGGTAAAGGATGAAGTGAAATGGATCAAGGAAGGACGGGGTCCCGAGGAACACGGCCAATCCCCGATCACCATGATGCGGGGCCCTGGGGGCCCGCAGAGCGGCGAAATAGGGAGGACGTCATATGACGGCCTCTTAGGATGGGGAGTGCACCTTGCCGAGGTATAATTACTATACGCCGGTAAGGAAGGGGTTAAATAGGAAAAGATTAATAATAGTACATACATCCAATGCATCTAAATGGGCCCAACAAAAGTCCTGGTGGAATTGTGCACATACACCCGCGTGTATAAAAGTGCATAAAAGTTAATAAGGATACCTCTAGATGATGTAGCAAAGTTCATTTGCAACCCCCATTTCTTGTACGGTTGTCACAGGAACTTTCCAGCAATCTCGCCAATGGGGTCACAGAAATAAATAAAAACCTGTAAATTCAACTCTTCCCTACTCTATCTATACCTAAACCTTGCTGTCCTGACAGGAAGTGAGGGGAAATCTCCCCAATAGGAAAACAGCAAAAAAACCTGATGGAGGGTCTAACCCTTGCCTGTGCAACCCAAAATTATAGTGCATGTTAAGGGAAGTTAAAAAAACAACAACAAAAAAAAAACAAATGACATACATTTCTGCAAAACATGAGCATTTTCCATTTCCATTTTCAAGACCTTGCAAATACAGAAAAATACTTCTTAATGCCAGAAATGCACTCAATTACTAATGCTGTATTGTGGGTTGACAACAAACAGCATTTTTGTAGGCTGGATCCCACACACTGTCCTCATCTCTACAATATGGGGGCTATTGTTAACTGCTTTCCGACCGGCTCCTGTACATATACGGGGCAGGTTGGCAACCTTGCTCAAAGCGCCGTATATTTACGGCGATTCACGCAGTTGTGGGCAGGAACATGCTGCTGGTGGCATGCTCTAGTGCCCGCCACACGCAGCGTGAGTGTGGCCGCAGGTTGGGTGGGCTCAGCAACCTGCGAACGCCTAATACGGAGGCAGAACAGGGAACCGCCAATGTAAACACGGTGGTTTCCCGTTCTGTCAGGGGACATAACAGAGATCTACTGATTCCTGCAATCGGTATAAGTTAGATCTGTCATGCCCCTGCCAGCCCAGCCCCCACACAGTTATAACATAGATAGGGAACACATTTAACCCCTTGATTGCCCCCCTAGTGTTAACCCCTTCGCTGCCAGTGACATTTAAACAGTAATCAGTGGCTATTTTTAGATCTGATCGCTGTATAAATGTCAATGGTCCCAAAAAAGTGTCAAAAATGTCCGAACTGTCCGCAGGAATATCGCAGTCCTGATATCGCAGATCGCCGCCATTACCAGTACAAAATTGTTAAAAAATAAAAACACCATAAATCAATTCTCATAGTTTGTAGACGCGATAACTTTTGCATAAACCAATCAATAAATGCTTATTGCGATTTTATTTACCAAAAATATGTTGAAGAATACATTTTGGCCTTAACTGATGAATACATTTGTTTTTTTGTTTTTTTTTGGATATGTATTATAGCAAAAAGTAAAAAAAAATGTTTTCTTTTTTCAAAATTGTCCCGTTTGTTTGTTTATAGCGCAAAAAATGAAAACCGCAGAGGTGATAAAATACCACCAAAAGAAAGCTCTCTTTGTGGGAAAAAAAGGATGTCAATTTTGTTTGGGTACAACATCGCACGACCATGCAATTGTCAGTTAAAGCGACACAGTACCGAATCGCAAAAAGTGCTCTGGTCAGCAAGGGGGTAAATCCTTCCGGGACTGAAGTGGTTAAAGTGATTGTAAAGGAAAACGTTTTATTTAAAAAAATAACAAACCTGTTACACTTACTTGCTTTGTGCAGTGGTTTTGCACAGAGAAGCCCAGATCCTCCTCTTCTCGGGTCACCGTCGGTGCTCTGGGCCCCTCCCCCTTGCCAAGTGCCCCCATAGCAAGCTACTTGCTGTGGGGGCACTAGTTCATGCTCAGACTCGAGCTGGCTCTCTGCATCCATAAGACACAGAGAGCATGGCTCAGCCCACCCCCAGCTCCCACCTCATTGGCTGTGATTGACAGCAGTGGGAGCCAATTGCTCCTGCATCTCAGCCAATCAAGAGGCAGAGACCCGAGACAGCCTCGGGTTTTGTGCACATAGCTAGATTAAGATCAGGCTTAGCTAAGTATTAGGGGGGCTGAGGGGGGGAGCTACACACTGAAAGTTTTTTACCTTCATGCATAGAATGCATGAAGGTAAAAAACATTTAGCCTTTACAACCACTTCAACTCTACTATTATGACCACATTACAGATTTGATTTTCAATAAGTAAGGTATTTTTATGCAATGTCTCCACAGGCTCAAATATATATTTTAAATATAATGGAGAATTATGTGACATATGTTAACAATTAAGATAGATGATAACACAAATAATTATTAATAAAAGGAAATAAAAATGACTTCATATATTTAAATTATATTTTAAAAAATATATCACGGCAGTCTTCAATGTACACCTATGAAATCAATAAAACACGCCATAGTGTTGGTGCACAAATCTGAAAACATATAAGTTGATATGAGTAGGAAAGCAATGGTTTTAGCTATTGCTGTACTGGAACCACAGCTTGGAAAGTATGAAAACAGCCTGATAAATCTCCACTTGTGTTAAAACAAATTTAAAATGATACATAGTGCCAAGAATAAAAATTGTAATGATCAAAATGTGATCTTTAGCAAAGAAATGTCACTAATTTGTGTCTAATGTTTTTTCTATCCCAGAGGTAACTGAATTATTTTCTGAAACAGCGTATATCGATTTAAAGTCAATTAAAATACAATAGGATCTAACCCAACAATCTGCAGCTTATCATATCTCTAGATGTCATTCCTAAAAGAATACACACATAACACGCAGGCAAAATCATTTCCCCAATTTAGAAGCAGTTATTCCAGATGTGCAATGGTTCTCGCCAATGATTTGTTGTTCTTGGAAATTCTCAATTGTGTCAAATTTGCATGATAAATGTTACAGTGCTACAGGGTTTATGGTGCTGCTTATTAATATTAATTAAAAGTAGCCTAATGCTGATCTATAAAATTAGGTTTTGTGGACTTTAGTGGTTCCAACACACAAGGGTTCTCATGTGCTGGGAACATTGTCCTTACTGGCAGCATTTCAGAGGCTCTGTGCATGCTGTTTCCTCTAACCTAAATGATCCAGAAATAAAAATGTTATAGTAAACTGTTCAAAAACTCAGAAAATCCAAACTGAGTATACAATGAAAACAGGCATAGCAAACCAGTCACAACAGTCAATAAATCCTGATATTTGGGCTGCTGTGGATATATGCACACTTCAGCTTTTGGAGAGATAGTTTTGAGGGTTTGCCCGCTTTAGCCAATAAAATTGTCCTTCAAATAAAAGGATATAAATGAATACAGGTGGTAAATTAGATTTGCAGTGTAAATTTTAAATTACACCTGCCATAAGAGAAATATTGCTGGCCTCCATTTGGAAATGCTGGCTTCATAATCATATCTGGTTTTAATATTTATGATTTACAAGCATGTAGTGCAAGTATCAAAAAAGTGTCGACATTCCCTATTACATAACTGAAATAGAAAATATTGATGTAAAAAAATTAGAATGACAATCAGGCAAATAGCAGAAAGAGTGTTCAGAAATTGCAGTATACACACAGTATTTTAGGCAGGTGTGAAGAAATGGTATAATGTAAGAATGTTTTATATATATATATTCTTTGTTTATTTTTATCAACTTATAAAATGTAAAGTGAGTGAACAGAAGAAAAATCTAAATTAAATCAATATTTACCCTTTGGTTTCAAACCAGCATCAGTTCTTACACTTGCACTGTACATTTTCACAAAGTCAGGTGTATGATTAACCAATTATACCAAGCAGGTGCTAATGATCATCAATTTCATATGTAGGTTGAAACACTGTCATTAACTGAAACAGGAGCAGCTGTGTAGGAGACTAAAGGAACAGCCAAACTCTACTACTATGGTGAGGTTGTGGAAGACAGTTTGATGTCACAGGTAGAGTTGAGCGAACCTCTGGAAGTTCGGGTTCTGCTGGTCCGTCCGAACTTCGGGACAAAGTCCGGGTCCGGGTCCGGACGGAACCCGAACGATCGCACGGATCCCGTGAACGGGATGGGAATGGGGGTAAAATGAAGGAAAACGTCGGGAGACCCCGAAAGGTCCTGAAACAATGTCGGTAAAAACACGTATTTTCAAGCCCAGGGGTAACTAAAGTTACCCCAAGCAACAGGCACGCTAGCAAGCCCAAGGCAGGCCTGGGCCTGGGCCTGAAACAGGGCTTCAAGCCTGCCTGGTCGTCTTGGGCTTGAAGGTCTCCAAGCGAGTTGAGATGGACACTGTAGTTTGACAGAAGGTGTTGGAGTGGTATCATCATCTCAAACCGACAAGGAAATCAGAGGATGTGTCGACGAGGACAAAGTCAATTACTGT
>BLSH010325817.1:285397-303600 GCA_018402905.1 Glandirana rugosa | reverse complement strand
TTTGCAGTGTAAATTTTAAATTACACCTGCCATAAGAGAAATATTGCTGGCCTCCATTTGGAAATGCTGGCTTCATAATCATATCTGGTTTTAATATTTATGATTTACAAGCATGTAGTGCAAGTATCAAAAAAGTGTCGACATTCCCTATTACATAACTGAAATAGAAAATATTGATGTAAAAAAATTAGAATGACAATCAGGCAAATAGCAGAAAGAGTGTTCAGAAATTGCAGTATACACACAGTATTTTAGGCAGGTGTGAAGAAATGGTATAATGTAAGAATGTTTTATATATATATATTCTTTGTTTATTTTTATCAACTTATAAAATGTAAAGTGAGTGAACAGAAGAAAAATCTAAATTAAATCAATATTTACCCTTTGGTTTCAAACCAGCATCAGTTCTTACACTTGCACTGTACATTTTCACAAAGTCAGGTGTATGAGTAACCAATTATACCAAGCAGGTGCTAATGATCATCAATTTCATATGTAGGCTGAAACACTGTCATTAACTGAAACAGGAGCAGCTGTGTAGGAGGCTAAAGGAACAGCCAAACTCTACTACTAAGGTGAGGTTGTGGAAGACAGTTTGATGTCACAGGTCATACATCATGGCAAGACTGAACACAGCCACAAGACACAATGTAGTTATAATGCATTAGCAAGGTCTCTCCCAGGCAAAGATTTCAAGCCAGATTGGAGTTTCAAGATGTGCTGTTCAAGCTCTGTTGAAGAAGCACAAAGAAACATCAATTTTGAGGACCGTAGATGTTGTGGTTGGCCAAAGAAATATAATGCAGCAGATGAAAGACACAACATATTTACTGTAGCACAGAACTGGCAGGAGCCAGTGGGACCCAGGTACACCCATTTACTGTCTAGATAAGTCTGACCAGAATTCTTCTTCATGGAAGAATTGTGGAAACAAGGCTAAGCAACTCAACTATGCACAAAAACATAGGAACTGGGGTGCAGATAAATGGCAGCAGGTGCTCTGGACTGATGAGTCAAAATTTGAAATATTTGGCTGCAACAGGAGGAAGTTTGTTCACCGAATGGCTGGAGTTCGGTACAATAATGAGTGTCAGCAGGCAACAATGAAATATGGTGGAGTTTTCTTGCAAGTTTGGGGCTGCATTTCTTCAAATGGAGTTGGAGATTTGATCAGGATCAATGGTTTCTAATTCCTGTAGGTCTTTGTCATCTATAAGTTCCAAATCTGTTGCTGCACCTTCATATGAACTTTTTACATCTGCTGATTTATTTTCCACATCTTCCGACATGCCTTCTACAGTATTTTTTAGTGCTTTAAGGTATTTGTGGTGCCAGATACTTTGAAACCTATAACTGAACTGATGATTTAAAGAATGCTGTTCAGTTTTAAAAAAAAAAGTCATCTTTGGCATAATGAATGTTTCTTATCCTAAATGTTCACAATATCCAATGTTTGAAGTGTTGAATGTATTTTTGTATATCTTGTCAAAAATGAAAAATAATTAACCACTTGACCACTGGGCACTTAATTCCCCTTAACAGCCAGGCCGATTTTCAGTTTTCAGTGCTCTCACATTTTGAATGACAATTACTCAGTCATGCAACACTGTACCCATATGAAATGTTTGTCCTTTTTTTCACACAAATAGAGCTTTCTTTTGGTGATATTTAATCGCTGCTGGATTTTATATTTTTTTGTGCTATAATTAAAAAAAGACAGAAAATTTTCAAAAAAATACATTTTTCTTCGATTCTGTTATAAAATTTTGCAAATTAGTAATTTTTTTTCATAAATTTTGGCCAAAATGTATACTGCTACATATCTTTGGAAAAAAAACAAAACAAATTAGTGTATATTATTTGGTCTTTGTGAAGGTTATAGAGTCTACAAGCTATGGTGCTATTCACTGAAAATTGATCACACCTGATGTACTGACGGCCTATCTCATTTCTTGAGACACTAACAAGCCAGGAAAGTACAAATACCCCCCAAAATGACCCCTTTTGGAAAGTAGCCATTCCAAGGTATTTAGTAAAAGGCATGGTAAATTTTTTGAAGTTGTAATTTTTTCCCGCAATTCTTTGCAGGATGAAGATTTTTTTTCTTTTTTTTTTCACAAAATTGTCTTATATTAACAGGTTATTTCTCACACCCAGCATATGTATACCACGAATTACACCCCACAACACATTCTGCTACTCCTCCTGAGTATGGCAATACCCCATGTGTGAGACTTGTACACAGCCTGGCCACATACAGAGGCCCAACATGCAGGGAGCACCATCAGGCGTTCTAGGGACATAAATTACACATAATTTCCTGACTACCTCTTGCACATTTGCAAGGTCCTAGAGCACCAGGACAATTGAAACGCCCAAAAAATTACTCAATTTTGGAAAGCAAACACCCCAACGTATATTCTATGAGGCATAATGAGTCTTTTGAACATGTCACTTTTTCCACAAGGAAAGAAAATGAAAACGCTTTTTTTTTACACAAAGTTGTCAATTTATACAATATTTCTAACACATGGCATGTACATAGCAAAAATTACACCCCAAAATATATTATGCTACTCGTCCTGAGTATGGGCGATACCACATGTGTGACATTTTTACACAGCCTGGCCACATACAGAGGCCCAACACGCAGGGAGCATTGTCAGGTGTTCTAAGGGCATACATTACACATATAATATGACTACCTATTACACTATTGTGAGGCACTGGCATGCATAGACACTGTGGTGGCATGGATGGGCACTGTAGTGGCACGGATGGGCAGTGTAGTGGCATGGATGGGCACTGTAGTGGCATGGATGTGTCATGGATGAGAACTGATGTAGTATGGATGAACATGAATGAGGCACAAATGAGCCATGGATGGGGATGACCGAGCACGGATGGGGATGACTGAGCATGGATAGGGATGACTGAGCATGGCTGGGGATGACTGAGCATGGATGGGGATGACTGAGCATGGATGGGGATGACTGAGCATGAATGGGGATGGATGAGCACAGATGGGATGGATGAGCACGGATGGGGATGGATGAGCGTGAATAGGGATGACTGAGCATGGATGGGGGTGACTGAGCACGGATGGGATGACTGAGCACGGATGGGGATGACTGATAACGGAAGGGGATGACTGAGCATGGATGAGGATGACTGAGCATGGATGGGGATGGGGGAGCATGGATGGGTGAGGATGGCTGGGTGGGTGAGCATGGATGGGTGAGAATGGCTGGGTGGGTGAGGATGGCTGGATGAGCATGGATGGCTGGCTGGGTGAGGATGGATGGGTGGGTGAGCATGGATGGGTAAGGATGGATGACCGGATGGGATGCAGTCTGGCACATAGCAGCGCTGTGGGCACTACACATCCTGCCTACAGCGCTGCTGCATTGATCTCCCCCCCTCCTCTCACACTGCACCAATCTGTGCGGAGAGGGGAGAGAAAAGCTGGAACTTCTGCCGGCTTGTTGATGGAGCGATCACGTGGCGATCACGTGGTAAAAGGCCGCTGCGAGCGGCCATTCACTGCGATTTGTGAAGCGCCGGGTCCCCCGGACCCGTCGGTCACGGATGTTCCCAGGTGTGCTCCCCAGGGGGCACGCGGGATGCGTGTTCGTGGGAGGACGTCATAGTACGCCCTCCCGAAGTTAAGCAACCGCCCTGTAGCCGTCATTTGGCTATGGGCGGTTGTTAAGTGGTTAAAGAGAAATTATAACAAAAATACCATGTCCTCCTATAAATCTCAGTGATGATTTATTTGAAAACGAATACCTCACTGGTGTTACATGTAATGCATGTGATTAGTGATGAGCCTGGGTTTAGTTTAGAGCAGGTTTGGTAAATTGTACTGTAGTTTTAATGCTTAATGTAAACCTCATTTAAGTCAACGTGAGCTGAACTTTAGAAATCAGTAATGGCCATTTTCTAAGCTAATAGAAAAGGGGTTTTCATACAAATGCCATTGAGTTGGGTGATGACGGGGGTGGTAAATTCCCTGGGGACATGTAAAAAAAACAAACATATATTTTTTTAAAAATTGAGTATAGCAGGCAGCAACAATTGTAATAATACTTAAGATGAAACATTAATAATGCTAAATTCATTTAAATAGCATGCTTGGGGGGTGTCTTTACCCTGCCTGAGAAATGGCACATCTGTGTGATGTACACTATATTACCAAAAGTAATGGGACACCTACCTTTACACGCACACTAATTTCAATGGCATCCCATTCTTAGTCCTTAGGGTTCAATATTGAGTTGCTCATCCATGTCTTTATGGACCTTGCTTTGTGCACTGGTCCAAAGTCATTTGGTGAAGGGGGGATTGTGGTGTGGGATTGCTTTTCAGGGGTTAGGGTTGGCCTCTTAGTTTCAGTGAAGGGAACTCTTAAGGTGTCAGCATTTTGGACAATTTCACAATTTCTTGCTCCAAATTTTGTGGGAACAGTTTGGGGATGGTTCCAACATGACTGCACACCAGTGCACAAAGCAAGGTCCATAAAGACATAGGTGTGTGAGTTTGGGGTGGAGGAACTTGACTGGCCTGCACAGAGTCCTGACCTCAACCCGACAAAACACTTTTGGGATAAATTAGATCGGAGACTGGGAGCCAGGCCTTCTTGTCCACATCAGAGCCTGACCTCACAAATGTGCTTTTGGAAGAATGGTCAAGCATTCCCATAGACACACTCCTAAACCTTGTGGACAGCCTTCCCAGAAGAGTTGAAGCTGTTATAGCTGCAAAGCGTGGATCAACTCAATATTGAACCCTACGGACTAAGACTGGGATGCCATTACAGTTCATGTGCGTGTAAAGGCAGGTGTCCCAATACTTTTGACAACATAGTGTATATAGCCTACTAAAGAAAACTGACATTTACCAAGAAAATAAATGGTATTTAAATTACCAGTAAACAATACATTCCCTTCATCTCTACTAGATCTTTATTCTAGATGAGGGTATAGATGATAATGGGGGACCCATGTAAAAAAAAATTAACAGCATGGAGTTCCCATTAGAAAACATATTAGGTTCTTAACCATGATGAGGGTCTGGTATGGATGTTGTCAGGAGACCACCGCCAGCTCTGGATCTCAGGCTGGGAGACCTGTGCGTGGGCGCACGTAGCGTTTACACGCGTTTGCGCGTACGTATGCACCGGCATGGCCAGACGGCCATTTAGCTGATAGCACCCTGCAATCAGTGCTGTTCGATCTACAGCATTTGTGTTTGCTCCTGAGCAACCAGCAACCTGTTTATCTGTTCCTGTGACCCGGCCTGTCCTGACCTTGTTTGATCTCTGACTGCACCGACCCCCGGCTTGCCTATGACCACTCTTCTGCCTGATCCTTGTGTACCTTTGCTGCCAGTCTGTTGACGACCCTGCCTGTGCCCGACCATCCACCTGTCTGCCACTTCTGTACTGCCCCGCCAGCCTGTTCACGACCTGGCCTGTACCACTATGCTTCAGTGTGCACGAGTGCTCCAGCGGACCTTCTACTACCACCGGTGACCCAGTCCGACCCTCGTGTCATCCTGCACTCCCGAGCCACCTGTCTGCTCTACTAGGGGCTCCTGAATCAGGATAGTAAGAGAGGTTGCCTGCTTCATAAGTCAGACTCTACCATCAGGTACGTGACAGATCTTATGGGAAATCCCATGCAAAAGAAAATGGTGTGGATCCCTCCAGTCTGGATTTTAAGGTGAACTCCATGCAAAAAATCCGAACAAGGGCCTTATCCGGGAATGCAGCGGCTCTACAAGCATGAACAAGGAATGTTTGGTTGCAGCACATTTACAAAAGTATTTTTTCCTCTGCTTCTTTATGATGCCGATAAGAGGTGTTGGCTTGTCACATATTTATTGTTCACCATTAATTGATTATTAGGGTGATTGTTTTCAATTATTTTTCAGTTACTTGCACAAATGTATTTATTGTTTCTGTATTTATTTACAATCAGAGCTAGGGTTACTACCACGTTTTCACACAGTGTAATAGTTCTTACTCCAATATTAGACATCTGTGGCAAAGATTTATCACTATTTCGTGGCGTAGTTCACTGATATTCATTTATGTTTTTTCATTTTTTGGGTTGGCAGGTGTCCTTCACTGTGTTTGATGAGGATATGCATTGCTGGATGACAAGCTTCACTTTTTTTATGGACCTGCTGATAAGTTGCTACCTGAAGGTCATGGTTCTCATAAACATAGGAACAAGGTGCTTGCACCCTCCTCATGTTGAGGTTGTTTGGCCTGGTATGGATTTTGTTTAGACAAAACTTACTTAACAGAAGAAGGGGAGTATATGGACTCTGGTATTGATAAGAGTGGCAACCTCAACCTGGGCTCCTGCCAGGCCATGCCTCTAGTGTGTTTAGCTCCACCCCTTGAGCTTAGTCATGGGGATGGAGATGGATATAGGAATACAGGAGCTGGGACGAGCTCCATCCCTCAACAGCACTCCTGATGCGGAATCATCTAGATTACTCTCCATACTGACAAAGCCTGAGTGGTACACTAATCTATTGTGGGTCACAAGGAAATATGAGTGACTGGCATGATCAACAGGAAATTTTTAATAGGTAAAGTTTTCATTAAAAAAAATCATTAAAAAATCATAAAAAATAGCCATTGTAATAACTACTAGGATTTATTTACTTGAGCCATGGAATGGAGCATGTAAATGTTCCACTGGCACTTTCAGGTATTAGAGTCTGTACAAGGGGGGCCACAGGGTAACTGTCAGCTGCAAAATCACAAGTTTCCTAAACCCGCATTGCATCCATGCAATAGAAGGATTATTATCCAAAATGAGCAAATTATTCCCCATTACATATTCCTAATTCCACTCAATATTCTTCTCACAGTTTAACTATTATCTGATGAAATGCTAAAACACTTGGGAACCATTTGAATTTTAGAGTTCCCAGTCCTATAGTTTAGGCAGCCTGTAAAAATATACTCAAAATTCACTTTTGCAGTTGGTAATAATTAAACTGGAAACGACAATTAGGGCAGATTGCTGTTTTAAAAACCTATACTTGTGTAACTGTTTGACCTTTACATGGCTGTGGCAGCATTAATATCCTTAAGTTATCCAAGTAGTTTATAAGTCTCTTGTGATCTGTCACTCAGTGTTGAATTAAAGGAGTCATCAAGCATTGTACACACATATAAAAGGTTTACAACTTTTCTATTACCGATGAATAGTGCTATATTTTTCAGCATTCCTTCCAAGATGTGTTAATACTAACAAGTTTATTGACATATTTCTTGATGTTGCAAAATGCATAGCATTTTAAAGCTGGTATTTAAATGTTATCACAAATATAAAAAATGTTTTTCAGCGAGGATATACTTCTTACTGCACATAAGAAAATTATACGGAATTAAAAGTATTTGGCAAGTGGATCTGCTGACTTAAAGTCCTCTAACAGGAGTACTCCCCGTGGTTTTGAGTCTTCATTTGCCTAGGTGCCTTAGAATCCCATGCTCAACATCAGTCTTTACAGTAGTGGATTTGAAAAACACATGCACACTAATGAGTCATATGACATTTCCCTTTTAGAATTTAACTATTAGATTTTTGGCAGTGAAATAATCTTTAAACAAGAACAAATATTTACCCTTTTACTTTTTATCATCTATTGCTTTCAGAGGAGGGACTTCCTTTAGTACAGTTTTATGGTCTACTACTTTTATTGCTACATCTGGCTACACGGTATAAAGCAACAGAGTGTAAATCCTGATAAGTGTAAAAGAAACCTATGCACTACTCAGTGTATGGATTGCCAATTCCTACAACAGGAACAATCTAAATGCAATGAAATAATAAATTGTAGGGTTAATAATTAAAGCGGAGTTCCACCCAAAAGTGGAACTTCCGCTTTAATGGAAAGTGACTCCCCAGCATGCCACAATTGGCATGTCTTTTTTTTGGGGGGGTGACCAGGGTCCCAGGTCCACTTTCTCCCCTGGCGCCGCAGCTCAGAGAAGGAAGTGACGTATCCCAGTAGATCGCTGGCCAGTCACAAGGTGCAGCGTGCCTCGCGCATGCACAGTGCGCGCCAGGCTTTGAAGCCAAAGTCGGGTGCCCACACCCGTGATGCCGGCACCAAGGAGAGGAGCGAGCCCTCGGGCAACCGCATTGCTGGAGCGAGGGACAGGTGAGTGTCTGATTATTAAAAGTCAGCAGTACACTTTTTGTAGCTGTTGACTTTTACATGGGTGGAACTCCGTTTTAAACTAAATTCCAAAAACTCCTATAGTGTCACCAACACCATCAGTAATAAATGTAAATAATAATCAAGTGGCGCTAAATCACATAACACTAAAAAACATATATATATCATCATAGTGAATTAACCCCTTCTCGCCGGTAGGACGTCCATGGACGTCCTAGACTTTGAGGGGGGATATCTGAATGGTGCCAGCAGCTAGAGGCACTATTCAGATATCATTTTTTTCAGCTGGCGATTCTGCACACCCCAAGAATGATCATAGCGGCAGTTCAGCCGCTTGATCGTTCTTGTAGGCAGCGGGAGGGGACGTCCCCCCCCTCCCGCCGCCATTCTGTGCTTCTCCCGTGCCGCCCGTACGATCGGCGGCAGGGAGAAGAGATCCGTCGCCGCTGGATGCTTGTCAGGAAGATGACTGATGACCATCTGGTCACCAGTCATCTCTATGACCCTCGGAGGACCGGGCGCGATGTTATGACGTCACGCCCGGCCCGGCATTTGTAAACAAAGCCGTGATCACGGCTGGAAAGGCTGGGATCGGAATTTTTTTTTCTGATCTCAGTCTTTCCAGCCTGCAGGAGAGATGTGAGGTCATATTGACCCCACATCTCTCCATAAAGAGTACCTGTCACGCACCATTCCTATTACAAGGGATGTTTACATTCCTTGTAATAGGAATAAAAGTGATCAAAAAAAAAAAAATTAAAGAAACAGTGTAAAAATAAAAAAATAAAAGTAAAATGAATAATAATAACAAAAAAAAAAATTAAAGTCCCCCCGTCCCCGCGAGCTCGCACGCAGAAGCGAACGCATACGTAAGCCCCGCCCACATATGTAACCGGTGTTCAAACCACACATGTGAGGTATCGCCGCGTACGTTAGAGCGAGAGCAATAATTCTAGCACTAGACCTCCTCTGTAACTCTAAACATGTAACCTGTAAAAAATTTTAAAGCGTCGCCTATGGAGATTTTTAAGTACCAAAGTTTGGCGCAATTCCACGAATGTTCGCAATGTTAAAGCATGACATGTTGGGTATCAATTTACTCGGCGTAACATCCTCTTTTACAACATTCAAAAAAATTGGGCTAACTTTACTGTTTTCTATTTTTTTAATTCACTAAACTGTTTCTTTTCCAAAAAAAACGCGTTTGAAAAATTCCTGCGCAAATATCGTGTGATATAAAAAGTTGCAATGATTGCCATTTTATTCCCTAGAGTGCCTGCTAAAAAAACATATATAATGTTTGGGGGTTCTGAGTATTTTTCTAGCAAAAAAATGATGATTTTTACATGTAGGAGAGGAGTGTCAGAAATGGCCCGGTAAGGAAGGGGTTAAATATACATAGCATAAAAAGTGAAAACATGAATAATAAAATAAAAATAAAAAAATCTGAAAATCTGAAAAGTCCAGTGCAAGAAAATATGTAAATCAACACCAAAGATATAAAGTGTCCTTGATTAGAATGGTGAGTGCTTGACAGAGAAATCCCAGTGTCAGCAATTAAACATTTGCGTATTTGTCATACTGGATTATGGATGCCAGAATATATACATGGTTGCCACTTGTGTATATATTCTGGCATCCGTCACCCAGCCTTTAACCCTTGATAGTGACGCAACGCGTCTGGAGGGGCCGGGTGATGTCACTTCCAGTTATGGCCAAAACTGTAGGTTCTCTATTTCCAGTGTCTCACTGATGTGTGACCCCATGGCCGTTTTACCATCCACATATTCACTATTTTAACTGTAAGTCTGCCTATTGTTTTATTAAAACATACCACTTAAAGCGGAACTTCAGTCATTTTTTCATCTTTCCATCTATTAAATCCTCTCCCCTTGTTGCGTTAACTTTGGATAGTAAAACATTTTTTTCTGCCAGTAAATACCTTATACAACCCGCTTCCTGTTTCTTGTCTGGTAAAATGTCTCAGTGTTTGACATCATGCCCAGTTCTCTGTCAGGAAGGGAGGGGGGTGAGTCATAAGAAGGCCAATGAAAGCTGCAGAGCTGGAGGTGTGCCTCTGTGTGTCTGTGTAAATCCAGCAAGTGAACAGGCAGCAGCTTCAGGTGCCCACAGTTAAAAGGGATGCAGCCAGACTTAGTGGAGGGAGATTTCTGCAGCATATTTGGCAAGTACAGGGTCACAGTTGATATAAAATAATATGCAAATTGGTTGGAGGGAAGCTTCAGAATGGCAAAGGTATTTTTATTACAAATTATGTGAGCAGACTGCATTTCCTCTTTAATATTACTCCATGAGGAGTTGTTTTCCTAGTTACATGTGCAATGATCTATGGTGGATTACATCACATGGAGACTGCTCCAGCAGTTTGATGTGCATTACCTTTGGAGTTGAGCGGCCATTGCACATGGTGGTGGAGTTTGCTCTCTCTTCTTGATTCAACACAAATGCATGATTGCTGACTGTCAGCAACTGTTGTGACCAGAAATGTGTGGACTGCACAGAAAATACCCAACACCAGCGTAAATGAAATAAGATGATTTATTTAAAGGTAAGCAACAGTAATCCAAACGCACAACCCAAACAGCTCAACAGTGAAAGTTCTTAAAAGTGAGTAAGGGAATGTTCAAACCGTAATCTTAAGCAAGGCTAGGGTCATACATGGAAGATCAGTCAGAGGGAACTGGGAGCAGGACAAGACATGATTCAGGGGTTCAGGTTTCAGGTTTTAGGATTCAGGTTTCAGGATGCAGGTTTCAGGATACAGATCACAGAATACAGGTTTCAGGATACAGGTCACAGGATACAGGTCTCAGGTTTAAGAGGCACAAGGTGAGAAAACGCCAAGGCACCCAGCACATGATAGATAGGGTTTATATGTCCTTCCTGTAATGAGGCTCAGGTTGAGACTAATGAGCATCTGGTTGCTGGGAGACACCCACTGATGGCCACTGGAACTGCAGCCCATGGATCCAGGAGTCATCAATGCCACCAGCTGGAGGGACTATTCCTGACAGTACCCCCCCCCTCTAAGGAGCGGCCTCAGGACACTCCAAACAGCCGTAGGGGATCTAGTCCATAAGAAAACATCCTTTGCCATATGAGTCCACCGAAGAAGTTCCTTGAGAACTGAAGAAGCCCTGGATCTCCAGCAAGATGCCCCACTGCCAAGATTCATCGGAAGGTAACATGTCCCCCCACTTGGATCATGCAACTGGCTGAGTGTCCCACTTTCGGGGTCGGACAACTGCCTGGGTGTCCTGCTGGCCGGATTCCCTGGGATGTAACACATTCGAAGCTTCGAGTCCCTCAACACAGTAGATACCCCAATGCTGGGGTCACGCGGGTTACCTTCAAATTTAGCCCTGGGGTCATGTGACAGTACTGGAATACAGACATCGCTGTGTCCTGTCATGACTGAATAGCTTGCCTGATCTCCAGGACTTGCACTGCGTATCAAAAACCCATTAGGCCATTCCGAGGCACCGGTTACCCATCCTGGGTCCCCTAGTACACCGGGAGTTGTGGCAGTCGCTCCCAGACCATGGCAAGGCACAGATCGCACTCCGCCACACCCCAGGACCCACCATGAAGGCAAATGCAGCCATCAATCATCAATGTTTTGTCTAGACCACCAGGCTCGAGCGTCATAGGAGCAACACACTGCCAGAGGGACTCTACTGAGGCAACCGTCAACTGAATCTTAGGACAAGCAGACAACCCATATAAGGCACATGAGGGTTCAGAGCTCTCCGACCCATTGACAGGTGGACACCCAGCCTTTAGACAACCGTGCAATTGACCAGGCTGGGCAGCAGGCAGAGGCACATCAGACTGGACAGCAGGCTCCAGATCATTAGACTGGACAGCGGGCACTGGATCGTCAGACTGGACAGCGGGCACTGGATCATCAGACTGGACAGCGGGCACTTGATCGTCAGACTGGACAATGGACACTGGATCGTCAGACTGGACAGCAGGCACTGGATCGTCAGACTGGACAGTGGGCACGGGATCATCAGACTGGACAGTGGGCACGGGATCGTCAGACTGGACAGCGGGCACTGGATCGTCAGACTTGACAGCAGGCACTGGATCATCAGGCTGGACAGGGGCCACTGGATGGTCAGACTGGACAGCAGGCACTGGAAAATCAGACTGGACGGCGGGCACTGGATCATCAGGCAGAAGATCAGCGGGCACCAGGTCATCAGGCAAAGGATCAGTGGGCACAGGATCAGCGGGCACTGGGTCATCAGGCACAGGATCAGCGGGCACTGGGTCATCAGGCAAAGGATCAGCGGGCACCGGGTCATCAGGCACAGGATCAGTGGGCACTGGGTCATCAGGCACAGGATTAGCGGGCATTGGGTCATCAGGCACAGAAACAATGGGTACCAGGTCATCTGGCACAGGATCAGTGGGCACCAGGTCATCAGGCACAGGATCAGCGGGCACCGGGTCATCAGGCACAGGATCAGTAGGCACCGGGTCATCAGGCACAGAATCAGTGGGCACCAGATCATCAGGCACAGGATCAGTGGGCACCGGGTCATCAGGCACAGGATCATCAGGCTGGAACAGATTGGCTGGCATAGGAGCAGACTGGAACAGATCAGCTGGCGTAGGAGCAGACTGGAAGAGATCGGCTGGCATAGGAGCACACTGGAACAGATGGGCTGGCATAGGAGCAGACTGGAACAGATGGGCTGGCATAGGAGCAGACCGGAACAGATCGGCTGGCGTCGGAGCAGATTGGAACAGATTAGCTGGCATAGGAGCAGACTGGAACACATTGGCTGGTGTAGGAGCAGACTGGAACAGATCGGCTGGTGTAGGAGCAGACTGGAACAGATCAGCCGGTGTAGAAGCAGACTGGAACAGACCGGCTGATGTGAAAGTGGACTGGAACATATCGGCTGATGTAAAAGCGGACTGGAACAGATCGACTGTTGTGGAGGCAGATTGGAACAGATTGGCTGGTGTAGAAATGGGCTTGAACAGGTTGGCTGGTGTGGAGGCAGACTGGAACAGATCAGCTGGTGTAGAAGCAGACTGGAACACATCGGCTGGTGTAGAAGCAGACTGGAACAGATCGGCTGGTGTGGAAGCAGACTGGAACAGATTGGCTGGTGTAGAGACAGGACTGGATATTGGGTGAATTGTGCAGGTTGGAAAAAACTTCAGTTTCTTTTTAGGTTTAACCACTGAAGTTCTGTACGTGGCTGCAGGGCTGTAAGTAGGGGGCGCAGCTGATGGAAGAGTATGGCTGGAGTATGGTAAAAAAGAGGGAGCGTTCGCTAAGGGGGGATCTTTGTGTACTTGTTGTAAGCAGGGAATAAGAGGTAGGTGGGTTAAAGGCAGGGTAGGTGCAGCAAGTGGAAGGGAGGTACTGATATTGGATTGCTTTTCTGTGCAGCCACTTCTGGTCAGGACTGGCCTTGGCGTTATGTCAGCAACTGGTGCGACCAGAAATGTGTGGACTGCACAGAAAATACCCAACACCAGCGTAAATGAAATAAGGCTTCAGGTTTTAGGATTCAGGTTTCAGGATGCAGGTTTCAGGATGCAGGTTTTAGGATACAGGATACAGGTCACAGGATACAGGTCTCAGGTTTAAGAGGAGCAAGGTGAGCAAACGCAAAGGCACCCAGCACATGGTAGACATGGTTTATATGTCCTTCCTGTAATGAGCCTCAGGTGGAGACTTATGAGCCTCTGGTTGCTGGGAGACACCCGCTGGTGGCCACTGGAACTGCAGCCCATGGATCCAGGAGTCATCAGTGCCACCAGCTGGAGGGACTATTCCTGACACTGACACTGGGATTTTTCTGTCAAGCACTCACCATTCTATTCAAGAAGGACCATATATCATTGGTGTTGAGTTACATATTTTCTGGCACTGGACTTTTATGATTTTCAGATTTTTTTATTCTTATTTTATTTTTCATGTTTTCACTTTTTATGTTATGTATAGAGTGTAAATCCTGTGAATTTTGGAAATGCTGAGCTGTGGATGGGAGGTGCAAAGGTGAGTTTTGGACAGGGTTGCTGAGGTTAGCTGTGGATAGGGGGGGCATAAGTGGGTTGCGGACAGTGTGGTGCAGAGGTGAGTTGTGGACAGGAGGTGCAGAGGTGAGCTGTGGGCAGGTGGTACAGATGTGAATTACAGGTGTTGCTTTTTTAGAGGGAAAAGCTTTTTATTGGGGAAGATTTTTACTTGATGGCATGGGACAGCACAGCATAGAGATTTCAGTTGTCAAGAGTTTGTGATGCACAATTTAGGATTTTGTAGTAGGAGAATTTGAGGAGAGAGCTCTGTACTGGGGGGTCTGGGGAGTATTTGAATGAAGGTAATTTTTGGTTGCAAATGGTCTGTGAGATATGTACTCCTGAACCCTTAACTATATGTGTAATGCACTCCTGAACCCTGCACCCTGTGTGTAGTGCAATCCTGAAACCTGTACACTGTGCACAATACACTCTTGAACCCTGCACCCTGTGTGTAGTGCACACCCACTGTGTCTTACACATTCCTGGTTTTATTTAACAATGCCCCTTTAAGACCCTTCCATAATGCCATTTGGCCACACACCATTTGATATGGTGCACACAATGCACCACATCACCAATCTCCCCCTAGTGGGGAGCAGGTGGGGCAGGGGGTGAGTTCCTATTTTCTGTCAAAAAAAGACCTGTTGCAAACAGAGTATAAATCAAAGAAACAAAGCTGGCTATTTGCAAAATAATGAGGGACAATAACCAGCAAAGCATCATTTAAAGCTTACAGATATAGTGCCTTATTTTACACGGTGCCTTAATTTGGCCACACAATGCACCACATCACCACTCTCCCCCTAGTGGGGAGCAGGTGGGGCGGGGGGTGAGTTCCTGCATCTATTTTCTGTCAAAAAAAGCCCTGTTGCAAACAGAGTATAAATTAAAGAAACACAGCTGGTTATTTGCAAAATAATGAGGGACAATAACCAGCAAAGCATCATCTAAAGCTTACAGATACAGTGCCTTATTTTACACAAAAAGAAGTTTTGACACAATGCCTAAGACTATATGGTTGAGATGGTTGTCAAAAAGAAGTATTTGCTTTAGATAAAAAAAACTTCCCAAATAATGTATGTGCATTAATATTTGAAAGAAATGGCTTCTTTGTTACAGTTAAAACTGATGAAAATGTGTTGTATATAGTTTTGTTCAAGTACCCAGTGCATATAATCTGAAAAGACAATAAGAAGAAACACAAAATATAACAGACATCCACAATATCAGGTTTTAAAGCACATGATATATGAATGTTAGCTGTAATAAATTACTAATTAGTATGCTGCTAATAAAGTTGGTATAAAATGAAAATTAGATTAGAACTAGTTTTCAGAAACTCTGCTCATCTAGTTAATACAGAAAAAGTTAAATGCAAATGGTAAATAGATCTGCAGATGTTAAATTTTGCAAAAGTTTTACTTAAAGAAGTATGGGCTTTTGAAAAAACACATACCCATACACACTTAAATTCTGCAGTCTCTGTGTGATGTTGCAGCTGTTCCATGCTGACTCCAACATAGAAAACTGTGCAATCACATGACCACTGATCGCTCAATTCTTGTAAACAAAACAAGGCCGACAATTTTGAAAAAAAAACAATATTTTTTACTTTCTGTTATAAAACATAACCAAAAAAAAATAAAAAATCGAATTTCTACATAAATTTAAATTTCTACAATATGTATTCTGCTACATATTTTTGGTAAATAAATAAGCGTATATTGATTGGTTTGCGCAAAAGTTAAAGCGTTTACAAACTATGGGATATATACTGGAATTTGTATCTATTTATTTGAAATAATGGTGGCAATCAGCAACTTATAGAGGGACTCTATGGCGGCTGGTGGGTTTTTATTTTGAGGGGGTGGCAAACAAACACCCACCCCAGAGCAGACTGCGGCGTGACACTGACACCCCCGGCAGACTGCGATCACCTAATGCTTTGGCCAATCGGGAAACAGGTCTCATGACCTGCCTCCTGATTGGCGGGGAGGAACTTTAGTGTGAAAATAGCAAAAATTAATTTGCTACCATCACACAACTGGGTGGGATCACTGCGCTCCGAGCCCATTCTTTTTTGAAGCCTATTAGAGCCTCATCTCTAATCAGGTGCTTCAAAAATTCACATACCCCCCACTGGAATCCATAGTCTCGTACCCTGATATGTAGATCAGGGGGCCGGCTGCATGGATGGGGGGGACAGGGCCCATGCGCCTTCTATGGACAGGCTGCCACTGGCGGGACAACAAAATTGCGGTGGACAGTCTGACACTAACTGACACTTTGTGGGAACCAGTGACACTAATACAGTGATCAGCGCTAAAAATATGCTCTAAGTGTTCTAATGACACTGGCTGGGAAGGGGTTAAACATCAGGGGTGATCAAAGGGTTAAATGTTTGCCCAACCAGTGTTTTTGTGTACTATGTGTGTTTTTTTTACTAATGGTTGGAATGGATTTATTCCCTGTTTTGCAGGAACAGAACATCTAGCACATCCCCACTGATAGAACAGAGCTCTGCCCTGTGTTTCTCCTCGCCAATCAGTGGGTGCTGGCGGACATTCATTGGCCGACACCGCTGATTGGCTTATGATGTGTCAAATCACAGGTGCATTGCCCCTCCTCAGAAGTGCTGGATCACGCACCTAGTATGTGATCAGGCACAGGAGAACCACTCTGCCACTGTATAACTAAGTTATGCAATCGGCATGCGGTTAAAGTAGAAGTAAACCCTAACTGACCCTAACCCTGCTGTTTTCTTTTCTTTTAGAAAAAATTGTTTTCACCTTTACTAATCTTTTCTTGCATCTCTATGTTGCTTACTTCCTTCAGCCCCTTTGCTGTGATTTCATTTTGATTTTATGCATGGGCTTCAGAAACAGCTTGTTGTCATTGCTCAGGTGGGTTTCCTGATGGTAACAATTAGAGAAAATGCCTGCACAATAAGTATCAGTACACCATCTTGTAGTCTCTATCAGAGGAGCATGTGACAGGGTGGAAATTTAGTAAAATTTGGATGTACCGGTTAAGTCTTCAGTTAATTTTTCCTGTGAAAAGCAAGTCATTCAGAGCTGCCCTTTCCTCATTGATGACTGAAAAGGGTCCCAACTAAAGACACCCTAATCAAAGATAATGAATTTCTGTTTACTGATGATCCAAATTTTTTATTATACAACAAAGAGTACATGACAATTGTAATATACAACTATAGCTGACAAAAAAAACAACAAATATTAGTATCTGAGCAGCTGAGAGCAACAGAGCGGGGTAAAGAAAATCAACATTAAATTTGCCTTATATTAAGTTACATTGCAGAAGTGTTTTATGATGTTTTAAATACACAGTTTAACTTTCATCAACTGGGATGGTCAGAGGGGAGTCTAAGTTGTCATTGAATCTTGAAAGCTGCTGTTTTTGTATTATTTTCATTAGATAGGGTAGTGGAGAGATACAGGTATGTATGATGCGGGAGGAGGGGAAGAGTAGGGTGGGGATATGGAAATAGTGAAGAGAGAGTCAATGTCCAAGCCAAAAGTCACTGTGAAGGAAGGCTTAGAAGGAAGAAGGGGGACATGGAGATGGGAGGAGACTGGATGGCATGGGCCTAGCCACCACCACAGAGTGAGGTGAGAAGGTGGTGTGTGGGGTAAAGGGTAGAGAAGGAGTGAGGGATGAAGGGGAGGAGGGCGTAGTATGTATGGACATAGAGAGGTGATGGGATAGATTACTTTTATTATGTTTTTGTCGTCGAAAGTTCTAAGTTACTGTTGAATCTGAGGGGAGACTGGTAGGGTCAACTACTTTCAATTTGACACATAAATTTTGTAGTATTTTGTGAAGACGTTACATTGAATTATATTCCGTTTAAATTACAACTAAAAGAAATGGGGCGAGACAACGAGAGTCGACGAGTCTATGATTAT